>CAWLCR010000007.1:156288-227875 GCA_963855995.1 Muricea muricata | reverse complement strand
AGTTATAATTGATAAAACTGATCCGGCAGAACCCACAGTTAGGGAAATGTATTGGATCAATAGATTAAAAGCAATGTACCCCTTGGGATTGAATATGGACAATGAATTGGAATCTGAAATGTATGATTAATTATGGTGCATAGGGTATAAAAGTAGGGCTTTGTAAAGTTTAGTTTATTTTGATAAAGACAAATAAAGTCGAAACGTTATCTTATTTGAAAATGTGATTAACAATGTGACTAACTAATATATATATATATATATATATATATATATATATATATATATATATATATATATATATATATATATATATATATATATATATATATATATATATATATATAATTATCATCAAATAAATGATAATACAAAAAGTTTTAACTAATATAATTTATACGTTTCGGGGCGCAGTCCCTTCGTCATAACCAAGAAAGTATGTTAAATCCTATCCCTTTTTATACCCAAGCTTTACATAAATTATTCTAATTCTCTTCTCCTACATTAAGTCCCGTAGGTATACAAGTACAAAGTTTCTCAATCCAAAAACTCTCCCTTTCAGTGGGATTATTAACATTTGTTACGTCAATAATCATCACTGAAAGATCTTTAATAATTAAATGCCCCTCTGTATAGAAATGCGAGTACAAATGTTTAACACAAATTTCCTTTTGTCCCTTACCATACCTATTTAACGAGCTTTTATGATTGTTAAACCTTTTTCTAAATGGCGTCACGGTGTTACTCACATATTGTTTCTCGCATTTCTTACAGGTAATTAAGTAAACAACCCCCGGGGAATCGCAATTAAACCGATGATTAATATGAAAAATTCTCCCTGACACCGAACTTCTGAACGTATTTCCAACAACAACCGAAACGCACACTTTACACCTTTTACCTTCACATTTAAACATCCCCACCACCACCTCATCCATTCTTAAAAGCTCGTTAAATAGGTATGGAAAGGACAAAAGGAAATTTGTGGCAAACATTTGTACTCGCATTTCTATACAGAGGGTTAGGGTTTAATCCCTAAATGGGATTAAAGATCTTTCGGTGAGGATTATTGAGGTAACAAATGTTAATAATCCCACTAAAAGGGAGAGTTTTTGGATTGAGAAACTTTGTACTTATATACCTACGGGACTTACTGTAAGAGAAGAGATTTAGAATAATTTATGTAAAGCTTGGGTATAAAAAGGGATAGGATTTAGCATACTTTCTTGGTTCTGACGAAGGGGCTGTGCCCCGAAACGTAGAAATTATATTAGTTAAAACTTTTTGTATTATTATTTATTTGATGAAATATACATATATATATATATATATATATATATATATATACATATATATACAGGTATATATATATAAATATATAAAAGATATGTTACGAAAAGTAGCATATATAGGACTGGAACTAAAAGAGCGCTCAATACCGGAGAAAGTAGAGCGTAAAACACAAGAAACAGACAAGTTTTTGCTGCTGTCGCTGCCCTGGGTTTCACGCACTAGGCGATCATCAGGCGATTGACCGATAAGTTTAATTTATTCATCGTATAGGACACTGGAAATGTATCAGGTATTATGTTACGTTATATGACTATTGGTTATATGTTTACATAAAGTGAAAAGTTCTGAACGTTTATTCAGGAGGTTGTTCGCTTTGTTTCCTTTCATGATCGAAAGCTTAAAGAGGTTGCATTTTCGGGAACCAGTTTTACATGAGGGCACACGTTTGACGATCGACCATTTTATGTCATATGAGCATTTCGCGCGTTTTTGCTTTTCAATTCTGTTTCGTTGCCATGGCGTTCGTCCTTAATGACTTTGCGTGATTTCTGAATCTTTCCGTAAACGAGTTAGCCGTCACCCCAATATAAACTTTGGCATCATCTTTGTCAGTGGAAACTTCAGCTTTGTATACTAAGCTCTTTGCCAAGCCAGCCAGGCATGTGTTGCTCACAGGACATTCAGCTTTGTATACTAAGCCAGAGGAGAGCGACAAAATTCATCCTGAATCTTCCATTCTTGTGTAAAGAGTCCTACCGCGACAGACTAATTCGTTTGGAATTGATTCCCCTATCATACTGGCATGAGTATATGGATCTTCTGTTCTTCTTCAAAGCCATAAATGGTCTGGTTGACGTAACTGATGATGTTCTCCCTAAACCCATAATTCCAACCCGAGTAACGCGATCATCCAATACCACCCAGTTGTTGTTTCGCCCGCCAAAATGCAAGACTACCACCTTTCAGAAATCGTACTTTGCCCGAGTCACAAGAGTTTGGAACTGTCTTCCAATTCACTTAAGACAGCGAAATATGTTGTTCAGTACATTCAAAAGACTGCTACGGGACTATTATTTGGTAGCTCTGCATATTTGTTATGATGCAGAGGACCCAAAGACATGGAAACCTGTCTGTTTAAACTACAACTTTGGTCGTAGTTTGAACTCTGTTACAAATTGTTGTTTCTAATTATATTATATGTCAAGGGCGCACAGTAATTGGTTTTAACTGTTGTGGAGGCCCAGCCATCTGTTACTAGTGTTGTATCATTTCGTATCGTGTTGTATTTATGTCATCTACGTAATCTTATAATATGGCGAAGTATTATAAATAAATAAATAAATGAATAAAAACTAAGCTCTTTGCAGAAAACCCGACGAATGTCCTGTGAGCAACACATGCCTGGCAAAGAGCTTAGTATACAAAGCTGAAGTCTCCACTGACAAAGATGATGCCAAAGTTTATATCGGGGTGACGGCTAACTCGTTTAAAGAAAGATTCAGAAATCACACAAAGTCCATTAAGAACGAACGCCATGGCAACGAAACGGAATAGTCAAAGTACATTTGGCAGCTCAAACGCGAAAAACGCTCATATGACATAAAATGGTCGATCGTCAAACGCGTACCCTCATGCAAAGCTGGTTCCCGAAAATGCAACCTCTTTAAGCTTTCGATCATGAAAGGAAACAAAGCGAACAACCTCCTGAATAAACGTTCAGAACTTTTCACTTTATGTAAATATATAACAAATAGTCATGTAACGTAACATAATACCTGATACATTTCCAGTGTCCTATACGATGAATAAATTAAACTTATCTGTCAGTCGCCTGATGATCGCCTAGTGCGTGAAACCCAGGGTAGCCACAGCAGCAGAAACTTGTCTTTTTCTTGTATATATATATATATATATATATATATATATATATATATATATATATATATATATATATATATATATATATATATATATATATATATATATATATATATATATATATATATATATTTATATATATAGTGCATATTAAAAAAAAGGTAATCCAACGTTGACGCGCTGTAGTACAAAAACTATTCGGTGTATGCTCAATTTTTTTCACCTTCTGAAAGATCAATCCTTTAGCTATTCAACGACACCTTTTTGGCACCAAAAGGCGAGACCAAAAGAAATTACGAGATCAAAAGAAAGTATTGGTCAAAATCGCATATTTTCACCTCTGGGCCTAATTAAAACACCCTTAACACCGAATAACAATAAGGCAATTCAATTAATCATAAACAAGTCACAATTAGTATTTGGTTGTTTATTGACAATTATTTACATTTGAACTTGAAACTTTAAAACTTCAATAGTCGTGCAGATAAGTGAAAACAATGTGCACTTGGTGATAGAAGCATAAAACTTGCCATACAGTTAAAACAAGTCGTGAGTGCGTGATTTAGCTATAGGGCCATTGCAGGTTTACATCTGCTTGTCAAAAAATCTAGTTTTTGTCACCTTTATCTATTAATTTACTATACGTTATGGAAAAGTGAAGTTTCTAGTTCAATTTTAGTAAAAGCTACTAACATGAACAGAAAGTTCGCGAAAAAGTACATATAAGACAATTAAGCCATTTTTGCTATTTTGTTTGCCGCATGCAAAATATTCCAAAGGGCTGTTTTTTAGCGACTTCAATCTCCTGTAACTCGAAATTAACAGGTTCAAAACCCTAGCTTCTCGCTTAAATATCTTATATTTAGCTTTTTCCAAACTTTCTATAGATACAAGTGGCTTTCGCTCATAATGCAACTGAAATTTCGTTTTTTTCAAAGAAATAGTAAGTGAATTAATATATCATTAGTAAGAAAACTCGATTTTGTGGCGTCCATGAAAAAATCTGTTATGGCCCTATAGCAAAAATGCTTTTCTTAAATATGGTCTACAATCATGGTAAGTTGTGTGCTTCTATCATAAAATGCACAATTGCTTTATCATTTTACACCAATCGGCTGGACAACAAGGGTTTATTCGCCAATTCCTTCGACATGAACACCATCTCAGTCTCGATACAAAGCTCACATCGTCGTCTAATTGCATGAAGTGTGCGTCTGATAAGTGCGGGATCATTTCTCAACGCATCAACTTCATTTTGAATGTGGTTCTGCAAATCATTTAAGTCACTTTGCCCTCTTACTGCCTCGATATTGACTTCAGATCTTCCCGTGCGTTGTCTTCCTAAATTCCCCTTGTTTCGATACTTTCAAGCTTCCTGTTTCAAAAAAGTTTTTGACTAAAAATGTTTTTTGTTCAACTGTACGTTGCACCATGTTTGTATTCAGTGCCTGAGAGTTAATAATATGTGCACACGGGCAGTTTAATAGTTTATTCTGAAGCGATTTTGTCAGCAACTCGAATCCTAAAGGGAGTCAACTCTCAACGGTGAAAGGGAGTTAACTCTCAACGGTCTCAACTCTCAGAGGTGAAAATATGCGATTTTGACCATCATTTTCTTTTGGTCTTGCATATTTCCAATTTTTGTCCATTTCGCGCTACAAAGGTGTCATTCAATAGCTAAAAGATTGATCGGTCAGAATGTGAAAAAATTGAACATACACCGTATAGTTTTGGTACTACAGCGGTTCAACTTTTGATTACCTTTTTCTTATACGCACTGTATGTAGGTCCTTTTTGCCATTACTTATTTGTGTGTTAAACTTTTATTTAGGAATTTTTTCACGAGCTATTGAGCACGCGGAAAATTTGGAGAGCACGAGAAAAGCGTAAGACTTGGTAGTAGTAGAAGAATAGGGCTTCTTGAGCGGGTGGTGCGGGCGGTGCACTTAGCACCGCCCATGACGTCATCATTTCTTAATTTATTCAGACTCTCGTTAATTTATGTAAGCTTGTTTAACATTTTCGAACGGCTGCTGTTTGTGCATCTACGATTTGTACTTTATTTCTGGCCATTTTGCTTATATCAACTACAGTTTTCTCTTACAACTTCGCCGGGTGTTGTTTAAATCGCCGTTACCTTTTGTTAATATGTGCACAGTTCTCCTTACTTCGTCTATGCTGTTTGTTTATCTATAATTTTTAGTTATTTCTAGCTACTTTATCGCCGTACGTTTATCTAGAGGTTTTATCTCTGGTTTACATCGTCTGTAGCATATAGTTTTCAGTTTATTTCCGACTACTTCGCTACTGTTTACAGCTTTTAGATTAACTTTAATAATGCATGAGTCAAATCCAAGCGTGCCCATTTCAATATCTCATTCAAGCAAGATTAAGTTTATCAGTAAACGATAAAGAAATGATCATTCCTGGAGAAGAGCTCAATATTAAGAAAACTTTAGAAAGTATTGTAAAACGACAAGAGAATATCGAAGACGACTTACGAAAATATCTTGTATGGTAGTCGCAAGAGTCGATCTGAAAAGTGTGACACTATTGAAACTCAAAGGCTACCAAAGAGCTCCATAATGAAGAAGAAGCGTTCTTGTGTGGTTAAAGCAGACAACGGTTCTATCGAGTGGTTGATTTTCCAATTACTTTCTCGTAATTCAAACATACATACCCCTAGTGCTTTGTGCAGCACAAAACTTTTATAATCATATAATCTATTGTGACTGCATGTAATTAAACACGTGTAAATTATTTTATATAGTTAAATAGAAGTGAAAATGTATTATAATCCGCATCTTTCCTAGTTGGAAAATACATGAATTTGTTATACCTACTTCTCCTCGTTTAGCATTATTTTGACATATATGACGTCGTTATTAAAAAGGTTTGTTGAAGGGAGATAGCAATAAAAATAATACATGATCTGTTTCAAAGTGCTGATTCAATATGTTTTAAAACCTTTTACAGATTTTTAACATCATTTTTTTATATACAAGATATCGCGCTTTGTTCCAAACAAGATCATTTTTACTTTATAAACTATTTGTGAATATTACGATATGAAATTCCAAAACGTTAACCTGTGCGTGCGTGCGTGCGTGCGTGCGTGCGTGCGTGCGTGCGTGCGTGCGTGCGTGCGTGCGTGCGTGCGTGCGTGCGTGCGTGCGTGCGTGCGTGTGTTTGCACTCCGATGGCTGCTATTTGTATAAAGTAACGCAGTTTTAGAACATGCCTTCAGTTTTCAATATGCGTGGAAAGAGTGAACATCTTGCGCTCTCTTGTAAGAGATCGTTAAAGAGAAACATTTCTGATTCGTTACGCGCTAAATCAAACGGATCATCGTTTCGAAAGAGCCAAAGGCTTAAACGTCAGAAGAAAACCGACTTGGACAAGAAAATCAATCAAATGGGCAAGCCTTCTATGACAATTAAACGATTCAAAAGGGTGATTATAAAAGTGGGAAAAAGGTCCTGGTGTAAAAGAATTGAAAAAAGAACTGTTTCTAGTGTGGCACGAAAATGAACACTGTAATGCTTTGACGAGATGTTGATGTGAAGCCCTAATAAAACGTGCTCTTGGATGTACAGACAGGGGAAAATCTGGATCATCATCATTCACGAACTGACGATTACAAATACTGAACCCTATTTAGATCAATATGAACAATCATGTAAAATTTGTAAACTTTATTTCAGCTGCTTTTCCTCTACATGTATTAACAAGCATAGGTTAATACCCTAGGTATTAACAAACATATAGGTATTCAACTGTAACGTTTCCATGTAATAACACACATATAATTAGTATTCAACTGTTAATTATTTCTCCATGTATTGACAAACATAGATTCCGCTGTTATTTCTCTGTGTATTAACAAATATAGGTGTCATTCAACTGTTATTTCTCAATCTATTTCACAAAAATTTGACTTTATAATTATAAAACAGCTATTTTAGAATTTGTCTCAAACAAATTATTCAATGATTGTAAGTATTAAACAGTTGTTTCTCTATGTATTAACAAACACAGGTACTCAGCTGTTATTTCTCTATGTATTAACAAACATGGGTATTTAACAAATTTAACCTTTTTGTAAATATCAATAAAAATAATAAACATGTACATTACGTTATTTTCAGTTCGCTTGGCTATAGTTTCATAATGTCCATAAGCGAGTGTATTCGTTCCATCGTTTAAGATGTAACGTTTGTCGTCGTATGGACTAAGTCCAATTTTATTCAGCTTGATCGAGTAGATTTCATGCCTTTCACTTCGAATTTGATTCATGCTAGCCATTGTCTGTCTCTTCTCAAACAAACATTCCTTGTAATTTGCATGTCGAAGCTTTCGTTTCGTTATAAGGACTTTTTAATCCCCCTTTGGCTGTTTTCTTCTCCACCAACTTGTCGTTTTCAGTGTGAGAATTGAATACATCTTTGGCCTTAAATCAGTAAACTCTTGGATGGGGATACCATGCGTTTAATCCTTCATCTTGCCAAGGACTTTCTTGTTCGTTAAGCAGTGTAATGGATGGTTTCGCGCGTATTCCGAAGTGTCAAAAAGGTCGATGTCCCGCAGCATGTCTTGATATATAAATATCCTCCGTTTTGATTTCATAACAGAGACTGTCCGTGTCTGTAAACAACAACTTCGCGTTGCAGCCATACTTTGGTTTCATGTACTCGTAATGGAACTGGTACACTGTTAATTTGAAGGTGTTAAAATAGCACCTTCATTGGAGCTAAATTAACACCCACTGGTGGAGTTAAATAACAAGTGTTATTTTAGCACCAATTTGGGTGTCAATTTAGCACCAAAAAGTTGTGAGTTAGTTTAAAGGTGCTAATTTAACACCAAAAAAATTTGACACCTTTCTAGGGTGTTAAAATAACACCTATTCTTTACAGCGAAAGTGCTAAAATAGCACCCTTTTGAGTGTTGAATCGAGAGTGTCAAATTGACACCATGCGAACAATTAATTTTTGTATTAAAAATGGCGGATGAATTTCTTCAAACAGTAAATATGGAAAACTATCGCATCAAAATACGATATATTTTATTGCTTCTAATCTGTAATAAATAGTATGGAAGCCTCGTAGAAATTCGGCCCGTCTCTATGAAGCCTGAAGGCGGCCAATATGTGTTACAAGTAAATGTATGGAGTCCGCAGCAAATTCTCAACATACATTACATCGATAGTGTATCTGTTAGACCTAAATAATTTTACAAGTCGAAAAAATCGTAGGTTTAGTTTGCTAGTGCCAAAGAATTTTGTAGCCGCAGTAGGCATTTTGGCAGCACTCAGGGCCTCTTCAGAGATCGAATTCTAAATGTAGCGCCAGAGCGCCATATATGGAAAAATTGTACCACGTGATTTCCAAAGGACAAAGTCTGTAATCCCGCGAGGTTTAATTTTTTATCTTCGCTGAATCGCTGTTGAAATCCCGTTAAAAGTTGTGGAGATTTGAAACTGTATTGTTCAGATAGCATCATTTTGTCAAGATTCGGTAGTGGTGTATTCCCCTCGACATCAAAGTATAATAATTTGTTTATAGTTGACGTGGGTAAGTATTGTTTAATCAATACTGGCTTGGCTCTAAAATGTTTGTTTAGTGTCTATGGCAGTGCTCAATTTGTATTTGTCCTGTTATGGAAAATAGATTCTTCTTCGTTGACCGCTCTTTATCAAGTAAGGGTCAAAGGGAATGTAAATAGCTTGAGGAAGACGAAGTACAAAAATTCAGTTATCTTGATAATATAAATACTCTAAAATGTGGACATTATGATTGGAAACATTACAAGTGCGAAAAATATGAGATGGTGTTATTGTCTGTTTGTTACTTTTTATCAAACCGTAAATTAACGAAAATGGAAACATTTTTTCTACATATTATAAACCAAAAGGATTTCTCAAAATGAGTTAGTGTTGGTATAGGATGGTTCAGATACACAATGGATTACAAGCAGGGTGCTTTTCAGTTGGAATATTCATATCATGACTGTGGATTTATACTAGACAGTCGCAGCAAATAAAAGCATGTATGATTTCTTCCAAAATTCCGCAAACCAATTTGTAACAGTCAAGTGATTACAGAAGATTAGTGAAATAATTGATTTCAAAAAGGAATGTTGTAATTGGAATATAGTGCTTAAATTAAGTGTTTAGGGTATGAGAGTTGTATACTACATGGCCAAAAATTATTAGTTGGTCCAGGTTGTTGAAAACTTGATGCAATAATGTTGTGGGGGCTGGTTGTCAACAATATTGAACAATATTGTTGAGTCTGACACAGTCCAGTATCAGGAGTAAAATGCCATATGTTATCGGTCAAAACAATACACAATTTTACCTCCACAACATTGCAGCTTTTTGTTTTCATTACCGTGTATAGTGAATTTTCTGATTTTTTTGTTTTAGTTTGGCACACTTGGTATCCTAAGCAACACATCAGACGACCTTCTCAAGTCTTGCAATATTGAGTGTGGAAAAATTGTTTGTATTTGGAATGCTTTGGCAGCAGTCAATGATATGACTGCAGTGGTGTTTAAATTAGGCATAGAAAGAGGAAGTTCTTGAAAAGCTCCCTGAAGAGTTCCCAGCATTTCAATTGACTTCAGAGGTGGGTTGATTTATAGTTGAAATCACTATAGAGCAATAGCATTAGGCCAAGGCTTACTTCATCTTACTGCAATGTTTTGATGTGATTTTTACATAGAGATATTCATGCACAATTATCATTAATTTTAAAAAAGTATCACCATCCTGGACCAAGCAGCAGAATTTTGCTTGGTCACAGAACATGATATAAGTTCAAGTCAATTTGGTCATGTAGCTCAATTGGAGAAGTGCTGGACTATTAATCCACAGATTACACGTTTGAATCCTGCTAAGGCCTTTCCTGCTTTGATTAGTGTGGTGACTTCCTGTGTGGTATTGGTCTTGACATTAATCCATGAAGCTGCAATATGCACTCCAGCATGGCCACGGCTCAGGAGTTTATTAAAAATATGCCAAATTTTGTTGGATATTCCACTTACCTTCCCATATATAATCTCATTAGAATAACAATTCCTTCAATAAAACATCCTAATATTTCCAAATATTTAGATTTTGCATTGTCAAGTTGTCTTATGGTAAATTTAACTACAACATACTTCTGTAGTGTAGTTACCGACAACAATCCGAGCTAATGCTGTGCGACAAACAGAGAATGCTACATGAATAGTAACGGTAGTGGCATAAAATTGAAATAGATAAACATGCTGAGGCTCATTGCTCAGCAGTGCCCTAAACAGAAGCAGTCACCCCCCTGGAAATAAACCATTTTAAATACTGATTACATTTTAGATACTGGGGTGGTTGCTTTTGTTTAGGGCCCTTGCTCAGTGCTGAATCAATGTCGAATACTGACAAATAGCACTTGTGTGAAAAGCACTGAAGATGAACTTCTGTATAATTATGAAATTATCTAATTTGTAGTGGCAGAGCAGTTATCTCTATTATTAAATGTGTAGCATGCTTCATTTGCTGCTCGGCTTACAATTGTCAAATTCATTGTATGACAGCTAAATGAAGTTTATCAGACAATGCAAATCTCAATATTTTGAAATTTTATGCCTAATGGATCAATTTGTTATCTAATCATAGATGTTCTGTTATTTTAATGAGGAGGTAAGAGGAATATCTAACAAAATTTGGCATATTTGAAACAAATATCTCTCCTCAACCCATTTTAACCTTTCAATAGGGAAGTTCAGCAGCTAAATGGATTAAATTCCACATATATTTCCTGTGTATAGTATGTGTGATATTAACATGGGTTGCCTTCTGCTAGGCTCTAGTCGACCTCTCAAGTGTTTACGTCATGCTATTATTGAACAATATATTGCAATGCACTCTAGTCCTGGTTTGTATTTAATAAAAAAATTTGTGGCATAGGCACTTCTGAAGTAAGTTGTATTTGTAATTGTAAACATTTTGAATTCTTTCTAATTATCAGGTAAAGGCAGAATTTGGTTGAATTACATCTGATAAGAAAGAAGTAAAAGACATGATAGAAATGCACCTCAAAGCAGAGTAATTACTTGGGCCTGTGGTTCATTAAAAAAGAGCCTGGTAACCTTAGCTTGTTTATGGAATCGTAATTGGCAGAGGACATCCTGAGAAAGAGATTGGTATGTAATCTAGTACGTAATTTTGGGTTGTACGTAATTTTGGGTTGTTTGTAGTGTCATGTATCTTTTCATATGAATATATCAATACTATTGTACAGAGAGTACTTTTTGAGTTTGAGCTTTAATTTCCTTTCCTTGTGCCCATGCTTATCTCTCCTGAGTGATAAATGCATTTAGCAATTGTTGCATTGGTGAAGTCACACCATTTATAGGCCTTATAGTTACTCTATTGTGTGAACTATGCTTTACAATATCGTGTTATTAATACAAGTAGTGTATGGCCATTTACTATTAAAAGGGTTTGATAAGTAAGTTGATTAGTAAGCAGAGACTTACAAGTGTTTGGTAACTGGGATGTCTTTGTGTCAATGAGTTATAAATGCATATGAAATTAGAATGCAACTGTGGTCAATAGCACTGATAAAAATTTGTACTCTTCGTGGTGTTTTTAGATCAATCTGTAGTCATGCTTAAAATGGTCTTCTAGGATTCCAGGAAGAAATCAAGTTGTCAATGAAGTATTTATAAAAAGTAAAATATTCACTTTTGTGTTTTAGGAAGATGAATTGATGGATGAAGAAATTTTGAAATCTTATTTCTCTTGGCTCAGGAGACTTGTAAAGCCTAAATCCCCTGGTGAGTGCTGTGGAAGAACAAGTGTTGTTGCGTCTTGATGTTAAAGGCCAGTGCGATGTTCCCATTGCTGTGATACCGTGGTTAGAACATTCTTAAACATATATTCTTAAAATATAGTACACATCTGATGTAGCAAATGTATAAGCTGTTCTTTTGAACAATCCACAACAGGCAAAGAAAAGAGTGTCAGTTCACAAACTTGTTAGGGAGTTAGAACTTTTATGCCAGTAAGTGGACAGAAATGTAAATAGATGAACTGGAATAAATCTTTTTAAACCTAAGTTTTGATAGTATTTTTGGGTGGGAAACGTTTTGAAGTGTGCTAAAACTACAGTCAAATTAGCTGAGGGCGGTTGTTTGACTGAGTCAAACTATTTTAGTACCTGTCTCAAAGCGGTAGAACAACGGGTAATGAAATGCTATTTTGACACCAAAAGAAGTGCTATTTTGACACCAAGATGAAGTGCTGTTTTGACAACCAAAAGGGTGCTATTTTGACGCCAAAAAAGGTGCTAAATTGACACCTCTGTAGGTGCTAATTTCACACCCGATATGGTAGTGTCAAAATAGCACCCAAAAGGGTGTTATTCTGTACCTTTTTATTTGACACCATTTTTGGTGTTATTTTAACACCTTCAAATTAACAGTGTACATGAGTACTTTGGACAGATCTAGAATGCTGAATCCCACATAGATTGGACGGTTTAAGTAGAGCTTGGTCTTCTTCATGTTTACCGCGGCGAGATCTTCGGAGAAAATGCGGAAGTAGTCAAAGGATCGTGACGCTATTAATTTGGATAGCTTGGTCTTGTTGTTGACGAGTTTCACGCTGACGCGCTTCCTCAAATTCTCCATAGTTTTACCGAAAACAGAGTTGTTCATCAGTGTATAGAAATCTTTCTCGAAGTCGTTTGCTGCATGCTTTCGTTTTTCCGTATTAAAATCGATATAGGTCTTTAGCCATGGACTTTCTTGGAATACTAGAACGCGATAGGTCTTTGTCAATCTCATACCAAGTGCCAGGTATATTAAGTCGCGATAGTGGACTAAATAGTTGGTCTTGTCTTGAAGATTTAGAACCAATTTAGGCACAGTACCAGTATGGTGACAACATCTCTGGGGAAATCTTCATCTCCTCAGGTGCTAAAGGGTAATCATTGTGAAGATCATGCAATTTAGAGGGATAGTGAAGGTCCACTTCTAATATGTAACCTTGCTCATCATCATTTGCAACATTTGTAATGTTAAGAGCTGCAATCTCTTGCTCGGTTAACCAGTCGAATTAACCGGTGGGCAGCGGTTGTGACATAGCCCAGCCGTAGAGGTTATTGGCGTCGAAATACATCACGTAGGAATTCTCCTGTGTGGGATCGTAGTCAGGAACATAAGGGTTGTTTGCTTTGCTGAAACGGTTGCTAATCATTGAAATTCCACCGCGAAGACCTTACTCGATGAATAGATACATATCTGGATCGGTTAGAAGTTCCAGTTCCACCCCAGTCATTTTCAAGCACGCCTGCCATGCTAATCCTGGACTTGTATAAAAGTGACAAGGATCCAAGTTGTACGCTTTCAGGCACACGCTTCGGAAATTTTCAAACACATCCGTAAGGAGCAGAACATCCGACATCAAATACAAATCATGGTAATCACCCATGACATGACACGCAAAGCTATTGAGCACACTGTTTGCGTAGGCGTAATCCTCATCCGAAATTTGTTCATCGTTCAGTATGTTGTAAAATGACTCTTTCGATGGTAACGTCAACTCTTCAAATCTTTCTATATGATCCATGTGATCATAAGGATAAGCGCGTTTTCTTAGTAGAAGGAGTACTTTATCGCTGTCGATGTGTTTCGTTAAATTGGAAACTTATCAACACCGTTCTTTGCTAGATTGGATACTAACTTCTCCAGCAATGCATTCATAAATTGCAGAGAGTCGATAAAATCCAAATTATCGCTGGAAAAAGATATGTACTTCTCGGTGTTATTCGGGATGCAGTTGATCTTCTTATCTTTGAGTTTACCAAGTCCTTGCATGATCAAATGGGAATCATAACGGCGTAGATTGTGAGAAATGACAGGAATTCACCCAGTGAAACTATAGTTCAGATTGTAATCGTTATGGGCGGCTCTGCGGTACTTTCCCGTGAGATGACAATGGTTGCGGACACGATCGGCTCCCAATTCAAATCCACAGATATGACAATTGATTGCATGCTGGAACGCCTGAGCTTCTTCTCTTTCAATTCGCATAGGTTCGAAAGAATCAAGTTTCTCTTGGATATATTTTTGCTCTTCTCCTAAACACTTCAAGAACTTATCGACTGCATCTTCTCCACGATAGACGACGGGTGGTTTGTAATACCTCTCATTGTTGGACACCACAATGTATGAAAATCCACAAGGTTGGTGGTGCTGGTACTTTTCGGTAGAGGATCTTTTAGGGTTTGGTTGAGCTGAATCAATCTTTGCAGTAAGACTTTCGAAGTCGGCGTGGATCGCAAATAGGACTTTCAGCTGTTTGTGGTGATATTTGAAATGGAGGGAGGCATTTTCTTCGTCGGGGAGTTCAATGCGTTGTGGAGCGTGTTGTGAGCAGTGCGGTTCGTTGTCTTGAAGTAGGTCTTCTCGGATAAATCCATGCAGACAGTAGCGGCAGTAATACATTCGACCTTTGTAACGGTTTTGGCTGTAGAGCAACTTATTCAGATCTTTGATGAGGCAGTAATGTTTGGTTGTTCCCTGAGAGTGTAGCAATAGATTCACATGGGTACCAAAGTGTTCCTTTGTGATATATAAGGGAAAGAGCACGCCTTCAAAACCAAGCACGTTGACTGAAATGTTGTTCTGACGTTCGAATTTCCCAATCTCGTCAACAGTAACAGGATATTCTATACTCAAAAAGTCAAGTTCATCTTGAAACTGTTGATAGTGATAGAGCCTTTCTGCAGTCTGTTTCGCTGCGTGAATACCTGCGAGGATGGACCACATGAAACACTTGTTGTCGTTGTTCTTGATGTTTATGATACCTTTCTTCGGATCTAGCCTGCTGGGAAGGGGGATATAGCTGGAACCTTTCACTGGAGTATATTGAGCGGTACTCAGATCAAGATGAAGAATTCCATCTAATACCCAACCACTTCCTTCGTTTTGAAATAAAACCATGGCTTGGGTAACTTGCTGTTTGGCTTCTTCCAATTGATTTTGTAGTTCATGTTGATCTGTCGTTCTCATACAGATGCTGCGGAAGTGGGCTTCTGTGATTACGTCCTCACCACCATGTTTAGGTTTGAAAAACCTTGCCTTAACACAAATGGACCACTTAATGTCTTTTTTCTCTACCAACTCTTTAGCAAGGTGATTCAGAATGGGCTTTGTTTTACCACGTAAAAAACGAGACATGTCTTGCTTCTGATCTTTGCGAGGTTTCAGCTCGATTTTCTTCAAGGAACCTTCAAACGCTGTTGTTGAGCTGAAGGGGTTGTCGGTTTCTTCAATTTGATTCTCTTGTTTTCCCTCTCCAGTTTGAACACCAACTCGTGCTTTCTTTGAAGTTGGACTAGTATCATCTTCGTCGCGTTTTCTTTTCAATTGATTTCCTTGACAATGAACTTGATGTTCCACTAATTTATCGCGACGGTAAAACCCTTTCCTGCAGTTTTTACAGGTATGAGTAATTATTCCTTGATGTTGCTTTTGATGTCGCTTCAAATCATCTTTCCGTCTAAAAGACTTGCTGCACCGATCAGAACTAAACTTCTTTTCTCCATGAATAGATCGCTCATGACGTCTTAAACTTCTGAGCTGAGAGAACGTCTTCAAACAAATCTTGCAAGTGTAATCCATTCTGTAAATATAGAACGTTCCTCGTTTGACCAAATGGTACATTTCAATCCAACCACTGGAAATATACTCTGAACGTACATTGAATCGAATATAATATATAACGCGCATGCGCATAAGTCCTTGAATGGACTTCGTCGGTGACGCCTGTTCGTTGCTAGACTTTCCCGAGGCACATCTCAGCTCTTTCTTCGTGTAAACTAGTTGAACTTCTAAATGCCATACCTCAACTCTTTGGATCTCGATTCCACCATGTCGCGTGTTCGAATTTTTTTACGTTACGTTGGGAAAGAGTGCATCATACGTTACGTTGGGAGAAAAAAGGGTATCAGTGGTGCATCAGTCCCGAGTCTTTTTGGCCAAGTTTCCCCAGCGACACGTCAAAAAAACCATTGTTCTCGTGCCTACGTAACGTTGGGAAATGGATGCTGACTGATGCATTAGCCCGCGATCAAAATAATGCGCTTGTGACTGATGCATTTCACCCGCAGTCAAGCGATTCTTTCGACAGCGTTTCTCGAATCATTCTGGCAGAACGTATGCAAATTAACTACGACCTTTGTTCGTATCGCAGTTTTGAAATAACAAAGCTGTCGAATTCAACGCAGTGAAGAAAAACTGTGAAATGAAAGTTATTACAGATTTACAGCCATTGCACAAACGAAAATTTGGGATCCATTTCGAAGTGGAGAGCATGAAAGAGATCTTTATGCTGGATCGCTTGTCCCTATGGCAACGTGGAGTAGCACTACGAGCCTTAAAGTGAGTGTTAATTATATATTGAATATAGACAATAATTTTATTTACACTTTGTTTACGGTAGTAATAAATAGATAATAGCACATTTTGATTATTTTGTGTTTTATAAATCACTATATAAATATATAATGTCAAAATATGTGTTGAATTTATAGTTTGTAAAACAGAGCATTGTTTAATATTTGAGGGGTATTTAGGGATATACATTATCACTCATGGTTAAGAGCAAACTGAGGTATGGTTAGATTGTATGTATACTGGCCAAGGGTGAGCTGCAACATGCAACCGACAGGCGTCAGCATTCACAGCAACCTGCAAACCTAACTACTTAGGCACTTACCAACAACTTAAGCCAGATCAAAATTGAAAGGGATGCTACTACAAGCCGTTGTTGACAAAATAATGTAAACAAGAGTGTCCTGTCAATTGGGATAAAATATAACAATATCAAAGGAAAAGTAAAGTTCATTTCACTTACCATTCTAGACTGTGTTGTTATGTTGTTCAGGTGGCCTTAGTTTAATACAGTACAACTTACAAGCTGACCTATTTATTAATGATGAGTTGACTGAAAAGTACACACTGGTTACAATATATCTACATTATAATTATTGGGATAACAATATATGATGGGATAATAATATGTTATTTTATGGTGTACATGTATAATATAGGCACTTGCACTCGAAGTAGAGGCAGAGGCCCAGTATTATCCATTGTGATTGTAAACAAGTGGTTATGCCAGCCAAATAATTAGAGAGAATGAGATGTTAATGAATGATTGAAATTTGCCATGTGCAAATATGTTGCAAATATGAAATTTGCAAAGCTTTGCAACCAGTGCAAAGGTGGCAATCGCCGAATTTGCACAAAAACGGGCAATTTCGGCGATTGCCACCTTTGCACTGGTTAAAAAGCTTTGCAAATTTCATATTTGCAACATATTTGCACAAGGCAAATTTGATGCAAATTCGTTTTTTCGTCCAGTGATAGTCAATATAAAATGAACTTTATGCTTGCTTTTTAGAATGGTCCAGTCATCCTGCGGCTGTTGGAATAGTCTTTACTTTGACCATTTAACTTGATGATCCAGTCACCCTGCTGCTTTTACGATAATTTTAACTTTGAACATTTAACTTGATGATCCAGTAATCCTCATGCTGCTGTTAGAATAATCTTAACTTTGAACATTTAATTTGATGATCCAGTCAGCCTGCTGCTGTTGGAATAATCTTAACTTTGAATATTTAATTTGATGATCCAGTCATCCTGCTGCTGTTAGAACCCAACTCATTTTTTCTCTACTGCTCTTGTCCAAGCCAGTTTATTGAGATAAAGGTAACAAAATCAGTGTATTGTATAACTTAGGCCTATCACATTCTACTCAGCGTTAGTGTTGTTTTTCCTGTTTCGCTGATTTTTACTTGCTATAAGTCAGTACCAAAGCGCGTTATTTATTCACTTGTTATCAGCTAAATGTGTGTAATCGATTCATAATTATGGAACATTTTCAATAAAACGACTCATATAAACCTCTCTTTCAAATGTAGCATGTATGTCTTTGAAACATTTTAGCTGGTATACACTGGAAGGCTTTGGAACGCATTTTGGAACGCGTTCGGAACGTGAACGGAACGAGTTCGGAACGCAAATGGCACGCGTTCGGAACGCAAATGGTGCGCGTTCGAAAGGCAAATGGAGCGCGTTCGAAAGGCAAATGGAACGCGTTCGGAACGCAAATGGAATGCGAACGCAGTGTTAGGTTATTTTTTTTCCAGAAAATTCAGCATTTTTTCAAAATTTCGGGGTCAAAATTTTAATAAAAAGTGCGCTCAGAACGCAGAAAATCGCATTTCCGAGGCCCTAGATTTCAAAATTTTACGGGGGGGATACCCCCTGACCCCTCTACTTATGCGAGGTTTTGGATCTATGCATCACTCGGCCCACACGCTGGATCCGCCCCTGGCATAGACGAAGTAAGGAGAACTGTGCACATATTAAAAAACGCTAACGGCGATTAGCAAGAAATACACTGAACACTGTAAACACAAACTATATATAAACAACACCCGGCGAAGTTGTGAGAGAAAACTGTAGTTGATATAAGTAAAATGGCCAAAAATAAAGTACAAATCGTAGATACACAAACAGCAGCCGTTCGAAAATGTTAAACAAGCTTACATAAATTAACGCGAGTCTGAATAAATTAAGAAATGATGACATCATGGGCGGTGCTAAGTGCACCGCCCGCACGCCCGCTCCAGAAGCCGTATTCTTCTACTACTCATGGTCGACGCGCCAGGGCGCCGTTGACCGACCAATTCTTGCGTTTGAGTGTTCTCTCAACTTCCCGCGTGCTCAAGAACTCGATTGAGCAGACTAACACATGAAAAAATGCTATATAATATAAAATTTTCACAAAAACAACGGGGAATTTTTAATTTTAATAAAAATCTTTCCGCTGTTTTTGCCCGTGCTCGATCGTATTTTTGAGGACGGGTTTCAATCATAACATATGTATATTATAATTATTTTTTCTGTGTGCATGATTATTTTTCTTTGCTGATTTTTTTTTAAGTTTGTACCAAATATGTTTTGCCACAGAGATACGTTTATTAATGCAATTCTTTTCATTTATTTGTTTTTTTAAAATTTTTAAATGGTTAATATTTTTTTATTTGAATGAGTTGTTTTAACTATCTGCGTTGACCATATCCTTGTGTGCCACCGTGCACCAGCTTTGATAATCAATTTATTTCTAGCTATCCCTTGTGATGCAGGAACACATTATTTGTTTTAATTTTGAACAATGCATTTTTAATCATTAGTCAGTAGTGGTAAACGGATTATCACGCCTTACTTACAAGACAGAGCATATTAACGTGACATCTTACGTGAATACAAACGCCGTCTCAATTTCTATTTCTATCGGCACGTAGCACATTATAACCATAGCTAAATACTACAAGCCAAACGGAAATGTTAGAGTCTTAACAAGTTTCATCATTGCATCTAAAATTTTGACACAATTATTAATTACTCGAATTTTATCAAAGTGTTTTACAAGGCTAGCTACATTAAGCAAGGCTATTCTAAAATCTCTTGTTATAGGCATATCTAAACATTTTAAATAAATTTCTAGGTGAGTAGAAATTTACACCAGCATCTTGATTGGTCAAGATTCAGTTTCTCTGAAGTGAACGTCACTAGCCACTGACTATAGCTTCTTGTTTAATGCTTTTTATACAGTAATTAATTTGTAAATTTATAACAGTTTGTTGATTATTAATTCTAAACACCTCTAATTTTATCCTAAAGCAATTAATCGCCTCAGGCTCGGTGATTACAAGCCTATATTCACTTTGCCTTTGGCTCAATGAATATATGCTTGTAATTAATTCGCCTTTGGCGACTATTTATTAAATAACCGACATTCGTCCTCGATCAAACACAATTTGCATCATACAAATTTACGGGAACATATTATTTGAAAAATATGAAAATTGCATATTCGCACCTGAAATTCCATATATTGTTATAATTGTTTCAAAAACCAAGAATGACATAGTAAATCGAGGCTGTAGCACCGTGAAAAGATGAAAAACTAAGGTACATAGATTGCACTCACTTTAATATCAACGCCATATACCAGCTCAATAAGATGCTAATTAACAGCTGAGGCGTAATACCTATAGCATTATGACTTGCATATTTATAAACACCAGAAATATATAATATGCGATAATCTCTCGCTGCTAATTTTATTAAAAAATTAGTCTTGCCATTTTGTTTAGCAGTGTATATTTTATTAGTTTTTGGACTGTTGGCAAGAAATTGGATTCGAGGCATCAATGTTTCGGCTAGTTAAAGTATATAGGGAATGTAACCCACAAATGGATTTTCTGTGCAACAATATGTTTTACAATGCTTTCAAAAATTAATGTAGGGTGCATGTATATGCCACCTCTGGACCAATATTACTGGATACATTCTACACCCTACCCAGTGGTTGGTGGATAGCAAACACGATACAAACACGCATTCCTTTTGTACTATTAGTGAGAGGTCTCTTGCATCGTCTGACACCTTCGTTATTGGACGCCTGTTCGCGATTAACTAAACTTCGCACACTGAAGTGCTTATCTCTTTATCATTCACTGTTTGTTCTTTAATAAATGCGTTGAACACATTTCTCACCGTCCTAATAAATCTTTCTCGCACTCCTCCGTGGTGGGAACCTGCTGGTGGGTTAAGTATCCACTTGACATCCTTCTGCAACATCTTCTGTTGGTTCCATCCCTCGATTGCCTCGCGCAACTCTTTTTCACCTTTGAGAAAGTTCCTTCCATTGTCGGATCGAGTTTCTTCTGGCCTTCCTCTTCTCGACGTAAATCTATGCCGAGCATTGGTGAATGACTCAGTATCAAGGGAACGAGCAATCTCATGGTGTATTGCACTAATCGATAGACATGTGAATAATAGCACACCGTATCCCTTCGCGTTGCTTCTCCCACGTCACGCTACGAGCGGTCCGAAACAATTGTCTCCTACGCAGATAAACGGTCTTTTGCAATGCACTACACGGTCTTCTGGCAGGTCGGATATTTTCTGCCGCATAGCTTGCTGCTGTCTTTTTCTGCCGCTGAAACATTCGTTTATGACCCCTAGCACGCTAGCTCTTTCATTGACAATCCAGTACTTTTGCTTGACCAATGACAAAGTGTATTCAATTCCAGAATGTCCAAATACTGGGTTGTACTGACTAATGATGAGGTTGCTCAAATGATTTTTGTTTGCTAGAATGACTGGATGTTTTGCGTCGTGGTTGAGCTGAGATCTTTGCAGTCGTCCCCTCTGTTGTCTTTTTCTGGCTTGGTTGCTGCTTGCATAGACATACTGAGGGTTGACATATCGCCATTGCGAGGTAGAGGATAACCCTCGTATCTTTGTTATCTGGTTCCCAACGAATGTTTGAAATCTTGTGGCATCATTGTGGACGTATCGCAAGACACACGTATACTGTCGGTGCAAAGATACGATCGATCGATTTTAGATTCTAGTTCCGAGCAGAATATTTGATCCAGTCTCGTAGAAACGACTGCAGGCGATAACTCCATTCGTGGTATTGTTACCGCTTTAAGAGGAGCCATTCTCGATTTCCCAATGACGAAACTACAATGCACTATTCCACTCTTTTCGACAATCCTCAGATACGACACTACACCGTAAGCCTCCGGGAAGCGTCAGAGAAATGGTAAAGCTTACTCTACGATATTTCATCGAAGTTGCATGATCGAAAACAACGTTTGACAGCCAGTTTCTCAAATTTCGACAGTTCTTCCAGCCAACTTCGCAACCGTGTCAGATCTTCTTCGGAGATGTCATCGTTCCATCCTAAATTCTTGCCACAGACATCTTGCGTGATCAACTTTGCTTGTGTGATGAACGGTGCGCCAAATCCCAACGGATCGTAGATAGAGCTTACTATGGATAAGATACCCCTTCTTGTTGCAGGTTTTTCTTTCATGGAGATCTTGAAAAGGAACTCGTCGTTTGTCACATCCCAGTGAACACCGAGGGCTCTGTCCAGATGTGGTTCAGAGAAATCTAGACTTGTCGTTGTGCTAGATCTTTCGGAATCCGTTAACGACATGAAACTTCTGTCGTGTTTGAAGTCCACTTTGTCAATTTGAACCCTGCCTTCGCCAGTAAATTTCGTAATTGATTAGCCAATCGGATCACCTTCTTGTTCGAGTTAGCAGATTTCAGACAATCATCTATGTAGAATTTCTTTTCAACCGTCTGAATCGTCTCCATATCGAGTTTTGTCTTGGGATCTTCAGCAACTCGTTTCAAGGAAAAGTTCGCACAACTCAAAGATGAACCGGCACCAAAGAAGTGCACCGTCATATATCTGCAGGTACTCTTCGAATGGTTTAAGCTAGGGTTCCTGAAAATCTCACTAAATTCACAATTGCAGAATTGCTGGCATAGCTGTGCGTCAGCTTGGATGAAATTAGAAGGTAGGCGTTTGATTACCCTATCGTCCGGGGAGGGGGCATTTATCACCCAGCCAAAGATCGTTCGCGTAGCAAAGGGACCACCGTCTGTAGAACTTCAGGAACGTCGCTTCCCTTCAATAAGCCAACTTCGGCGTTGATAGATGGAATTGTTATTCCTTTCATATGTGCTTAACGATCAACATCGCTCTTGTTTCAATGAGCTTCGCGATATCTTTAAATTCAAGTCTCGTTTTTCTCTTTGAATTATTGAGTTGACGGTATCACGCCATTTTATCTTCAGGCTGAACATTAATCTTTCACCGCTATTTTCATGGTCCCCGGGTTTTTCAAGTTTGCTGAGTAGCTAATTTCCACTAGCGTATTTTTACAGCTGGTACGGTTAGCCATATATATGTATACAAGACTTCTGCAGACCAAGACCATCTTCAGCTTTTAGTTGTGGGCCGTTGGTTAGGCGATCTATGAACGCTGCAGCGATCTTATACGGTTTACCCTATCTTTCTAACAACGATTTTCGAGCTTCGTGCTAACCTCGAGCGTCTAGCATTGAAAGACAACTGGTCATCAGATCATTCACTTGGTCAGCCATGTATTGGACTAGGTGATATAATCTTGCACTTTAGGACTGTTCCTTTTCCATCCTTTTAAATTCTCAATCGCACGTATGAAGTACAATAACGTGTTGGATCGCCAACGAAAACTGGTAAGTCAGGTTGTGGAAGAGTTAGAGCTAAAGGTTCTTACTGTTGTAGAAATTTTTGAAACGTGAAACGTTGTAGTTCTTAGGATTCTAAAATTCTTTTTAATCCTTGATTATTGATTTTTACGATTGAAAATTGAACATAGTTCTATGGCAATGATTTGAAGACATTGTGGGCTATTCTAGACCAACTGGGGCAAGCTGCATTCGATTTGATTCGTATGCGAGTGTCGAGCTTCAGTTCTTTCCCACAATATAGGTTGATCGTACATCAAATTCGAACTAATGTAACTCCTGGTTGCCAAATACAAGTGTCACAAATGATTTTGGAGCTCAGCAACCAGCAATAGTCAATGTATCATTATTTCTAACAAATTTATTTCAATACAAAGTACAAGTCACGTAAGGTGGTATGGTAGCCAAATTTAATAGGTTGCAGTTGAAAGGATGATGTGGGACTTGTAGGTTAGGCGTAGTTTGCACTATAGATGAATAAATTGTAGAATCGTAGATGCAATGATTACAGCTACAGATTTACTGTTTTACTTAACAAAACTAGCTATTAAACAATGACAAATATAGCAATGGAAACTATAAAACTTACGTACTTTGGGTCACACCTGCACCAAAAAAGTAGCGATGGTTTGAATTCAACTAATAGCTGTTCTATTTAAATGTAGCAATGTCTCTTCTATTAACACAATACAATAATACAATACAATACAATTTTATTTAAACACAGTAAAAATCTTCAGTTTACAAATGGTAAGTTAAACTATATATTAAAGAAGAATGAGAATATATATATATATATATATAAATATGAATACCATGAACTGGTTTCCAAGATTGCCGTGTGGGAGTAAATTATTAGTTACTGTAATATTCCGCTATTGCTTTTCTAAATTGAGCAAATGATTGTAGCTTTCTTATATCTTGGGGTAGACTATTCCAAAGTAATGCCCCTCTATAGGAAAAGCTTCGTTTTAAATAATTTGTTCGTGGCTTGGGCAAATTTAACCGCATTTCGGAATTTCTTATATTGTAACCAATACCACGAACAGAGAACATATTTGGAGGTATAGGGGCACATTTCCTTTTAACGTCTTAAACACCAGGCCAGCTTTGAGCTTTTCACGACGCAATGAGAGATTGTCCCAATGCAAGGCATCAAGAAGAATACCCGCACTGGCGTCATAATTGGCCCTCATAATGACCCTTGCCGCTCGGTTCTGCAGTTTTTGCATCTTACAACTAATTGTTTCGCCAAGGCCATCCCAGACCGAGCAGCACTAATCAAAATGGGGTTGAATCAAAGCTTGGTAAACTTGGACAGCTGTATTTGTCGTTATATACGGTCTAATTCGCTTTAAAGCACCAATCGCCGAAGCAATTTTCTTTGAAATTTTATCAATATGTTTTGTCCAAGTAAGGTGGTTATCAATATATATCCCGACGGATTTAACTGAATCGACCCTATTTATCTCACATTCATTAATTTTAATAGTGATTACATCATCAATAGTTCTTAACTTTTGCCTAGATCCAATTGTCATAAACTCTGTTTTAGCAATATTTAGGCTTAGCCTATTTGTAATCAGCCAGTTATGAAGGCTTTTCAATTCAGAGTTTAAGACATTTTGGAGCTCATTCAATGAGTCAGCCGCATAACTAACGTTTGTATCGTCTGCAAACATTCTTGGCATTGCATAATTAAGGCAATTTGGAAGGTCATTAATATATATCAGGAACAGTAGCGGACCCAAATTGCTCCCTTGTGGAACCCCGCAAGTCACTGGTTTTGAATTCGACAGATGGTCATTAACTCGGCACTTCTGGGTTCGATCAGTGAGGTATGATTTAAACCATTTCAGACCATTTGAGTCCACCCCATAGTTTTCTAACTTTTGTAACAAAATTTTGTGATCTATCGTATCGAATGCCTTCTTTAAGTCAATAAAGACAACACCATTAACTAGACCATTGTCTATGTTAACCGACCAGCTATTAGTGGCTTCTAATAATGCTGTCAAGGTACTGTGTAACGATCGAAAGCCAGATTGAGATGCGTTTAAAAGATTGTACGAATCGAGATATTCATACAGTTGATCATAGACAATTTTTTCAAAAATTTTTGCGACGGTGGGAATTACAGAAATGGGTCGATAGTTACTCGGGTTGTTTCTAGAGCCATTTTTATAGACTGGTGACACTCTACTCGCCTTCCATTCCTGCGGAAATATTCCTGTGCAGATAGATGCACTAAATATAGCAGTCAAGGAAGGAGCAACCACGTTAGCAGCCATTTTTAATAGCTTGTTTGGTATTTTATCGAGCCCGACAGATTTCTTTTCGTCAATAGTGCGCAATAGGTTATAAACTTTATCTACAGTTGGTAGTTTTAAAGAAAACCTTGTATCAGTTGGATTTAAATAAACGCCTGGTTCATACTGAGCCAAGGGAATTTCATCAGCAAGATTTTTGTCAACATTAGAGAAGTAGTTATTAAATGCTTCAGCCATATCGGCAGATGAGGTAACTACTTGCTCATTCACAATAACTTCAGATATTCTTTTAGGTTTGAATGCACTTCTTGAGCTCAGATCGTTAATTAGTTTCCAAGTTTTTTTCATATCACCTCTATGTAAATCAAGGTTCTCAGTAAAATAAGCGCGCTTAGCTTTTTTAATTGCATTATTGATTTGGTTACGTGCTTGCCTATATTGACCCCAAGCTTCAGGATCATTTATTGAAACAGCTTTCTTTTTTAAATAATCTCTATTAAATATTTGACGTCTTAGGTCATTTGTAATCCAAGGTGATTTTCTGTTACTAACCCGCCTTAACCTAAATGGCGCATGTTCATCAATTGTTGCCATTAGTATGCATTTCCAAATTTCCCACATTTTATTCGGATCTTCGAAACAATAAACATTATCCCAGTGCTTTTGCTCAAGCTCCCTTAGGAAATTCTCGCTATTAAAATTCTTCATTGTCCTAGCCTCTATATGTCTTACGCCGTCTCGTACATAGTGAGATTTGCGTATCATATAGACTAAGGAATGATCACTGATTGATAAATGCATGACGCCCGAAGTTACGACATTAGTAGGCGCACTAGTAATGCAAAGATCAATCAGGGTACTAGATTTGGCGGTAATACGAGTGGGTTCATTTATCAGTTGCTCTAGACCATAAATGTCAAATATTTCGGCCAATTTTCCTCTGTTTGATGACGCAGCTGTCGGCAAAAAGTCGACATTTAAATCACCCAATAGCAAGTATTCCAAATTTTCTGCGTCCATTGACCCAATCATTTGCTCAATTTCAGAAAAGTGACGAACAGGAGAATCAGGAGGTCTGTACCAAGTACTCACTAAAATTGACTTAGATCGTGGTTTTTTTATTTCCACCGTCAAATTTTCAAGAATTTCCGAAATTAAATCATCGCGTATTTTAAAATTTAGGTTACACCGAATATAAATGCAAACGCCTCCGCCATTTCTACCATTCACAATACGGTCTCTCCTAACAAGATCAAACCCTGGCAAGCAGACCTCATGATCTCCTATCGTAGAGTCAAGCTTGGTTTCGTTAATACATAGAATATCTATTTTAGTACTATACATAGTTATTCGTAATTCGTCTATATGCGCAAGAAGACTATTTATATTTAGACAAGCCATTACTAGGCCACGTTGAAATGGCATTGTATACTTATCAGGCTCATGCTCACACCGTCCTCTCTTTAACACAGTCTCGACTATATTGACTGACGCCAGCCACCTAGTCTAATTAACAATTAGTCGCCGAAGGCGAGGTGATTACAAGCCAATAGTCACTAAGCCGAAGGCGCGCTATGAGTTCTAAAACACATTTTAAAGTAAAACAAAAAATGCGTGAGAAAATGAGTCCTGGAAAGGCTCAAAAATAAAATAAAATTGTTCTAAAAATATATCACAGCAAACTTTCAGCGAAACATTGCAATATAAATAACACATGAACAGTTTAAAAGCAAAAACCTTACTGGCTTGGCGAAAGGGGAAAAAAGTTTATTTAAATGTCCAATTCAGCGCTGAAACACGCTGTATTTGCAAGAAAACCACAGGATTTTTTATCGCTTACCTTGAAAGATGTTAGCCGTTTGTCCTCATTCAATTTAGAATGAATTTTTCCGCTTTAAGACTTGAAATAATCCTCAAAAAACCTTTTTTGTGCTAAAAATGAGTTGCTCGAGAAGAAGCCATTTTGAAAATGTGACAACCCCCACCTGCGGAAGGGGGCCATCACTTTTTGGTCACAAAATCTCGACCAAGCACAGTGCAGGAAAAGCAATGGTCGAATGACAATTTCTACTAGAAAATATGCGCAGCTACCTCCGTCCAGGGGCGGATCCAGCGTGTGGGCTGACTGATGCATAACTCCAAAACCTCGCATAAGTAGGGGGGTCCGGGGAAATTTTGAAATCTAGGGCCTCGGAAATGCGATTTCTGGCGTTCTAAGCGCACATTTTATTAAAATTTTGACTCCGAAATTTTGAAAAAATGCTGAATTTTCTAAAAAAAATGAGTTTGAAATTTCGTACTTAAATTTCGGAAAGCAATATAATTATGCAACATTTAACAAGTGAAGTTAAATTAATTTTCATATGCTAATAACAAAACTAAACTTGCAGGTTGCAATACTGCTCAGAAATAACCTAACACTGCGTTCGCGTTCCATTTGCGTTCCGAACGCGCTCTATTTGTGTTCCGAACGCGCTCCATTTGAGTTCCGAACGCGCTCCATTTGAGTTCCAAACGCGCTCCATTTGCGTTCCGAACGCGCTCCATTTGAGTTCCGAACGCGCTCCATTTGAGTTCCGAACGCGCTCCATTTGCGTTCCGAACGCGCTCCATTTGAGTTCCGAACGCGCTCCATTTTCGTTCTGAACGCGTTCCATTTACATTCCGAACGCGTTCCAAAATGCGTTCCAAAGCGTTCCAGTGTATACCAGCTAAAAATGTTCAAAGACATACACGCTATATTTAAAAGAGAGGTTTATCTGAGTCGTTTTATTGAAAATGTTCCATAATTATGAATCGATTACACACATTTAGCTGATAACAAGTGAATAAATAACGCACTTTGGTACTGACTTATAGCAAGTAAAAATCAGTGAAACAGGAAAAACAGCACTATCGCTGAGTGGAACGTGATAGGCCTAAGTTATACAACACACTGATTTTGTTACCTGTATCTCAATAAACTGTCTTGGACAAGAGCAGTAGAGAAAAAATGAGTTGCATGGGTTCTAACAGCAGCAGGATGACTGGATCATCAAGTTAAATGTTCCAACAGGAGCAGGATGACTGAATCATCAAGTTAAATGTTCAAAGTTAAGATTATTCTAGCAGCAGCAGGATGATTGGATCATCAAGTTAAATGTTCAAAGTTAAGTTTTTCTAACAGCATCAGGATGACTGGATCATCAAGTTAAATGTTCCAAGTTAAGATTACTCCAACAGGAGCAGTATGACTGGATCATCAAGTTAAATGTTCAAAGTTAAAATTATTCTAAAAGCGGCAGGTTGACTGGATCATCCAGTTAAATGTTCAAAGTAAAGATTATTCCAACAGCAGCAGGATGACTGGACCATTCTAAAAAGCAAGCATAAAGTTCATTTCATATTGACTATTCAATCATTAATTAACATCTCATTCTCTCTAATTATTTGGCTGGCAAAACTACTTTGTTTACAATCACAATGGATAATATTGGGCCTCTGTCTCTATTTCAAGTGCAAGTGCCTATATTATACATGTTTATCATAATATAACATATTATTATCCCATCATATATTATTATCCCAATAATTATAATGTAGCATAGTAACCAGTGTGCACTTTTCAGTAACTCATCATTAATAAACAGGTCAGCTTGTAAGTTGTACTGTATTAAACTCAGGCCGCCTGAACAACATAACAACACAGTCTAGAACGGTAACACTGCATGAAAAACGCAATATTCTAACGCGAATACTTATGAATACTGTTTAGAATATTATTAGTATTGACACATATTCCGACGTATTACCAGCGAATATTGTGAGAATATTGGTGGTATTCAGACGTGAATATGTTGGAATATGACACACCTAGTATTCGTACATATAATACGTGAGAATATTCTGTGAATATTTTTCTAGACCGAATATTCACACTTGCGCTTCTTAATAGACAGTATTAGCGTTTGATTTACCTAAACGTTTTACAAAGCTAAACATTTACTTTATGGAACAAGTATTGTTTTGTATTCCATGGTAATTTTAGCATGTCGTTTTGTATTTGTTAAGTATGGTTACGCATGCAATGAGCGCGTTTCGTGTTTCGAGTAGAAATTATCTATCAATGTAGAGAACAGTAGCGAGTAAACTGCATGCTGATTACATGTAGCAAACCTTTCTGGAAGTCTGTTATAAATTCTATAGCTGCATTTAGTTGCTCTCAATGCTCTATGCACTACGCTATGTCTCTTAGATTTTTACCGTTACTAAACTAGAAATATATTGACCTAGGTTTTCATTGAAAATATATTGTCAAAGCGGAAGCACTTAGAAAGGAATTCCAAATTGAAGCCAAACATGCAATTTCCTTTCAAATTTCCTTGGTTCAAATTTCAAATCATAGTTTTATTGAGTTACAGAAATAAATATTGGAGATTAAAATTGGTGTTAATATGCCTGCACGTACTAGGCAAATTCTACACTGCAAATATTGTACACTGCATCTACAATAATGTATATTGTCATTAATTTTAATGCTACAAGGAACTCATTTTTTCTTACCTTGAAATTGATCTTTATGAAGAACCAGATACACCCTACATGACTTTTCCTCAGCTAGAATTTCATTTCATTTTCATACAGTCTGCATGTGGTTGTGCTATTTGCATGTTCAAAATCCAATTCTAGATTTTGAATTTTATTGAGTTGGAGTACCTTTTTAACCAAAACTTAGAAGTTAGAGCTAAAACTTGATAAATTTGAATTTATGGATAATTTTCAGCTTCCTGGCCCAATTAACACTGTTTAGTTATCAGTTGGGTATTTTCAAATATTTTAGTATATATATATATATATATATATATATATATATATATATATATATATATATATATATATATATATATATATATATATATATATATATATATGTATATATATATATATATATATATGTATATATATATATATATATATATATATATATATATATATATATATATATATATATATATATATATATATATATATATATATATATATATATATATATTCCAACACTTAAAACATTGATATAAAAAGTGCTGATTCTTAATTACCTTGAAATTGACCTTGTACTAACACCAAAGTCACAAACAAAGTGCATCGTGACGTCATCTCGACTGAAAATCGAATGATTTGATTTGGGCATTTGGTTGTCTTCAGGCAATAAACCATATATACCTTGGACTGTTAAATTATTTAACAAGTAAAAACAGGAACACTAAGGCGCAAAGACAACGCTTTTACGGTTGCCTTTACCCTAGATTTTAAATTTTATTTATTGAGTACATTTTTCACAAAATTTACAACTTGATGATTTTCATTCTTGAATAATACTCTATCTCAACTTGCTGCATTGCATTGTAGTTGTCATATTGTTCAAATGTTTTCGCATTATAATTTTACATGATTCTACTCACAGTCTCACACGATGTAAATACATAATCTAATATATAAGATCTATGGTGTACTGATCTATGGTATACATATCATGATAAAAATAAAATAAATTGCTTGAATGCTTATATTATATGCAGTATATATGAACAAGATTTGATATAATGAACTTGCAAATACACAGCGGGTATATACATTGGCAGCCAGTACTGGTACCAACCTGCATGCTTGATCTCAACTTTTATGTTTTAAAATTTGTGTATAAATTTTATTAATACGTATTCTATTTTCTTAAATATTTATTAAAATATGGTATAGTATATGAACTTTATATCTTACTAATAAACATGGAGATATACAAAGAATTGCTTGTGCTCATGGCCAAAAGACAGAAATCTCAGCCATGAACTGCTCAAAGACAGAAATCTTAACAGTTTAGAAGCCCAATCTACCATACAATAAAGTACCAAGCTATTCTTAATTTTTTATTTTAAAACTTGTGTATGACTTTTTATTAATATTTATTCTATTGTCTTGAATATTTATTAGAGTATGGTATAGTATATGAACTTCATGTCTTACAAATAAACGTGCAGATATACAAATTAAAGAATACAGTAGCTTGGGCTCATGGCCAAAAGACAGAATTCTTAACCATGAACTGCCCATGGAAAGAAATCGTAACAGTTTAGAAGCCCAATCAACCATACAATAGAGTACCAAGCTATTCTTGATTTTTATGTTTTAAAAATTTTTGTATAATTTTTAAATTAATATTTATTATATATTTCTTGAGTATTTATTACAGTATGGTGCAGTATGAATTTATAAAATGCAGATATACAAAAAATACAGCAGCTTAATTGGGCTCATCCCAAAAGACAGAAGTCTTACCAATGAACTGCCCATGGACAGAAATCTTAACAGTTTAGAAGCCCAAGCTACCGTACAATAGAGTACCAAGCTATTCTTGATTTTGATATTTTAAAAATTTGTGTATGATTTTTAAATTAATATTTATTATATATTTCTTGAGTATTTATTACAGTATGGTACATATGAACTTTATAAAATGCAGATATACAAAAAATACAGCAGCTTAATTGAGCTCATGGCCAAAAGACAAAAGTCTTAGCCATGAACTGCGCAAAGACAGAAATCTTAACAGTTTAGAAGCCAAGCTACCGTACAATAGAGTACCAAGCTATTCTTGATTTTTATATTAATATTTATTGTATATTTCTTGAGTATTTATTACAGCATGGTATAGTATGAACTTTATAAAATGGAGGTATACAAAAAATACAGCAGCTTAATTGGGCTCATGGCCAAAAGACAGCAGTCTTAGCCATGAACTGCCCAAAGACAGAAATCTTAACAGTTTAGAAGCCTAAGCTACCGTACAATAGAGTACCAAGCTATTCTTGATTTTTATATTTTAAAAATTTGTGTATAATTTTTAAATTAATATTTATTATATATTTCTTGAGTATTTATTACAGCATGGTATAGTATGAACTTTATAAAATGCAGATAAACAAAAAATACAGCAGCTTAATTGGGCTCATGGCCAAAAGACAGAATTCGTAACCATGAACTGCCCATGGACAGAAATCTTAACAGTTTAGAAGCCCAAGCTACCGTACAATAGAGTACCAAGCTATTCTTGATTTTTATGTTTTAAAAATTTGTGTATGATTTTTAAATTAACATTTATTATATATTTCTTGAGTATTAATTATTACAGTATGGTACGTACGAACTTTATAAAATGCAGATATACAAAAAATACAGCAGCTTAATTGGGCTCATGGCCAAAAGACAGAAGTCTTAGCCATGAACTGCCCAAAGACAGAAATCTTAACAGTTTAGAAGCCTAAGCTACCGTACAATAGAGTACCAAGCTATTCTTGATTCTTATATTTTAAAAATTTGTGTATAATTTTTAAATTAATATTTATTATATATTTCTTGAGTATTTATTACAGCATGGTATAGTATGAACTTTATAAAATGCAGATAAACAAAAAATACAGCAGCTTATAACACAGGGCGAAATCTGAGTTTTATTTTCCTTTGTGTAAAAGTGTAAACGTTGGGAAAGGTGCCTTTACACCTTTACTGCGCACGTGTAAATTCGAGAATAAGGCCACTTTGCTTTATGAAACATTATACGGTGTTTAATCGTTCCTTTAAACTGATATGTCATACTCACACGTTTACCTATCTTTACGGCGAAGTGTAAATATTGCAAAGCTTCCTTTACACTTTTACACGTCATAGTTAAATGGGGTTGAAATTGTAGACGGCTTTATTTGATATTATAACACGATTAATTGAAGGATTATGTTGTAGGCCTTTTTACACGTTTACATTTTTCCTTTAAATCTAATATTAGGTAAGATTCGTTTTAGACCTTTACACTCTGGGAATAAATGCGAGTAAAGGACTTTTTAATATCTTTAAACCTTGCAATTAAATGAGAGGAAGCAACCACTAGTTAATTGTATAAGTGTGATATACGATACGATAACGGAAGTGCGTTTGAGACATTGGTCCGGAAGCTGATTTAAAGCAAACACTGTCGACAACTTGGCATGCCAAGACTATAAACTGTTCAACTCAAAGCTCGTAAAACGATCGTAAAAACTATTCAAACTTTTACACCAGGAGTTTTCAAGCAATTGGGAATATTAAATATGGATTGTCGGTCATCTCAAGATTATGTATTTTGCTCCCACTGCAACGACCACGTTTCTGAGTCGACATTAAGGCGACACATGGATGTTGTTAGAAGAACTGGGTTTAAATCGAACATCGAACGGGGAATGAAAAAACGCTTTGTAACTAATGAGATTTCTGACTTGTCGTCGGATTCTGACACCGAGCATGGACCAACTACAGACGGTTTCAATTCACAAGGTTTGTGGTGAATTGTTCATTTGTGCTTTTACTTTGTTTTCAGTATTGAATTAAGCTATACCTTTATACACAGACATTTCGTCGGACCAATTTTGCTCTAAACAGATATAAACAGACAAGGGAGCATACGGCTTCGATTTAACGTTTAAATTGCTACGTATGAGCCAAAAAAGAGGAAAAATTAAAGATTTTTTGCCAAAATCGACGTAGCTTCTACTTACCAAAAAATCTGTGAATTGGTTATCTAATTTAATGTCAATATGACGAGAATTATAACGAGGGGCCTTAATTTAAAAACCTATGTTTTCTAAAAGGTTCCTAGCGCTACTTTTGTAAATATTTTAAGTTTATTTTTAATGTACATGTTATGTGGCGAAATAGTAAAATAAATGGTATAATTTCGTCTGTTTTGAGTTTGTGATAATCATCACATCATCTCTTTAATAATACATTAATCAACATTACAAACAATTTTACGATTTATAAACATGGCACAACAAATCTAGATAAATCTATATGATCTTAATTGTACATGTGACATAGTATGTCTTATGTGACCTTCTTTGAGTTCTTGAATACCTTCAAAGAATTGACTAACAGACCAAAACCAGTTGTTCTACTTCTATCCTTTTGATTAACCGGTCAAAAAGCAAATGATGAAATGCATAAATTAAAGGCATCAATGATGCACTGCATGCATGCAATACAATGGAGTACTAGCTGGGCTAGAGCTTTTAAATTAAGCATTAACTGCTTGGTTAGACACAGTATGTCACATAGATTATATGATTAAGCCAGATATGCCGAATCTATTCATTTCCAATTTTCTAGTTACCAATAATGATGCATTTAACAAAACCTCGCAGTCTGATCCATCTGAAAACAACTTGGACCATCTTAATGAGGATGAGGTATTGTTATATTATGACTTTAAGTGCTAATTCAAACATATTTGTAGGCAATCATTAGACAGTGACCATATTGTATTTTTTTACACGTTTTCACATAATTAAATTAATAAATACTATTAATTTCTTATCCAATATAATTTATCATATAATCACCACCCAAAAATTTACTATTCATGGCAGAAAACAATTACCAGGCTACATTTGCCATTCCATTAAAAAATATTTTGAACTCTTATCAAAGCACTTAACTGTGAAAAGGAGTTCATGCAATTTCAAATGCCTATAGGAAAGTTAATTAAGAATACTCTGCCCCTGGCTATTTATCAATTACCATATTTTTCAATGTGTCTCAGTGCTTAAATTGATGGAAGTTGTACTACTACACAAACCTGGTGTTAAGATAAAATAATATTCAATTAATAACAGATAAAAATGCCATTGAATAAGAGAGATTAATTAGCCATACAAAAAAACAGTTTATGGACCTCTCTTGTTCGGTTTGTACACTGAAATAGTGGGCTCCGATTTTCTAAGCACATTTAACCTTGCCAACTGCGTCGCTTGATCAGTATTGAAAATTTCAGGCCGATATTTACAGTACAGAACCTACGCTTGGTCAATAATTTGTTAACTACTCAACAACAGTGGCAAAATAACACAACTATAGTTTTTTACAGTCCCGCAGATGTTTAAAACGCAGAATTCTAAGAATTGGAAAAATCTTTTAAGAATTATGAAAAATAGAATATACGCAATAGAAGAGTATTGCTCACTTGGTTCATCCTTCGAGTTAATTTTGATCTTTCAAGTAAACATCTTCAAAGCAGCATATAAAGATTATCAGCAGAACACAACATTTGCAGTGCCATAAATTGTACTCCATAGTTAAACTAAAATGTGTTTGAAGTTTAAATGAACAAGCTTGATTGTACTGGAAAGTTTTGAACTTTAATGACTGTGACAAATCTACATGTATATAAAAATAATACAGCATGAAGAAGTGCAAGTTTCAAATTATGATGCTTTTGCTTGTGTGCAACCAGGTGCAACTGTACAAGCAATTAAGCAGTGCCAAAAATGGGCATTGTTAAGGTACTACATTTACACCAGATACGTGTTGTCAACATTGTAATTGCCTTGGTCAGTTATTGACAATAAAATAAGCTAATCAGGATGGAAAACATAATAAATTAAAATTTTTTGCTTAAATTAATCGAAAAAATTACATTTGTTTGTAGTCTGAAGATTCTACAAGTGTAGATGGCGACAACAAGCAAGACAGTGACCAAGAAAACAACAGAGAGATTGAAGACTCTGAAGATGAATTTTGGAACGACGTACCAGGAGACCTACTTGATCAAGATATCTCTTCACCTCCCCCACTCCCCACTCCAGAAACGAAACGCAGTAAACTGCATTCTGTCACCTTTTTGTTACAGTGGCTTTTATATTTCTTGCTTATTTGGCAGAGTGTATGCCATGTAAGTGATAACGGGCTGGCATGGTTATTAAAATTCCTGTTCCAGTTCTTCCGTGCACTTAACATCCACGTTTCAGATAGCATTTTCGAAGAGCTCATTGCAGTTTTTCCAACCTCATTATATATGCTAAGACAGTTTCTAAAGATTGACAGGGATGATTTTACCAAATACGTTGTTTGCCCAAAGTGTTACAAGTGCTATGAATATGGAGAGTGCTTAGTTCACAGGAATGGTCAGTATTTTGCCAAGCGATGTTCTAATAAACTATATTCCAGGGGGAAAAGTTATATTTGTAACAGCCAATTGGTCAAAAAAGTTACTCTGAAGGACAATGTAACAAAATTTTATCCATTGCATTATTACTGCTATAACAGTATTATAAATACTTTGGAAAAGATGGTAAAAAAAACTGGATTTGTCCAAATGTGTGAACAATGGAGATTAAATACACCAAGTGACAATGACGAAAGTGTTCTAACGGACGTGTATCATGGCCAATTGTGGAAAGATTTTCAAACGTTTAACGGTGAAGATTTTTTAAGTGTTCCAAGAAACTATGGTCTTAATTCTGGAATAAATCTGGACGTAATTTTGATCAAAATTTGGTTAAATTTTGATTATTTTCAGCCAATGAAACATAGGAAAGATTACTCTGTTGGTGTTTTGTATCTGGAGCTTCTTAATTTACCCCGCAGTGAGCGGTTTAAATAGGAAAATGTAATCGTTGTTGGCATAGTTCCCTCGATGGAGCACGAACCAAAAAATCTGAACGCATTTCTCCAACCGGCAGTTGAAGAACTAAAAGCACTATGGAAAGGTGCACGACTTACGTCAAGTCTCAGTGCCGTACCACTTATGTTCCGAGCCGCACTGTTGTGCACATCATCCGATATCCCAGCATCGAGAAAGTTATGCGGCTTGAAAGGAGACAGTGGAGAACTTGGTTGCTCTAAATGCAAGAAAATATTTCCTGGATCATTTGGCAAGAAACGCGATTATTCAGGATTTGATCGTGATCGCTGGGTTCGCCGAACAAATGCAGATCACAGAAAAAGCGCAGAGAAACTACGGAAACTTAAAACACAGTCAAAAGTTGATACGCTGTCGAAAAAGGTTGGCATAAATTATTACAGTGCCTTGCTTGATTTGGAGTACTTCGATGTAATTAGATTTTGTGCAATAGATCCAATGCACAACCTTTTTCTGGGAACTGCAAAACACGTTTTTAAGTTATGGATCTCCGAAGGCCATCTTCCTAAACAGCAATTAAAACAAATTGAAGAAAGGTTGGTTAAAATGGAAGTGCCACCAGAGATGGGACGTTTGCCACAGGATATCTCGTCTAACCACGGTTCGTACACGGCAGAGCAATGGAAAAAATGGACATTAGTCTATTCCATGTATGCACTAAAAGATATTCTGCAAACTGAACATTTAAAGTGTTGGCAAGCATTTGTGTTGGCATGTGGATATCTTTCCAAACCTGTGCTCAGTCAAGACGACATTGTCATGGCAGATGGCATGCTATTAAAGTTTTGCAAAAACTTTCAGGCATTGTACGGAAACGAAGAAGTAACACCAAATATGCACCTTCACTGTCATCTCAAAGATGTCATTCTAGATTACGGACCCATCCACAGCTTTTGGTGCTTTAGCTTTGAACGTTACAATGGGATCATTGGAAGTATTGTTACCAACAAAAGGTCTATTGAGCTGCAGTTAATGAGAAAGATCGTTACTTCCAGATTACTTGGAGAAATTTCATTATGTCCAACATATAATCCCTTCTTTCACGACATAATGGCTTCTTTGAAACTTACTGGGGACAATGTTTGGCAGAATAATTCCGTGACGCCTTTATTTTCCAGTTTCTTAGAATATTTTCAAATTTGTGAAAAGATGCCACTTCATGCAGCCAACTGGAGCAATTTAAGTGCATTATCCCTACCATCACATTACAAGGAAAGTTTACTGGATGATGAAGATCTGTGTACTCTTCTGGAAGTATATAAGGCAATGATTCCAGATGAAGAAATCATCAAAAGTAATTTAAGCAAGGTAATACAAAAGTATGGAACTGTAAGCATTTACCAGACACAATTTGGTTCCAAAATAGCACATCGCAGCAAAAGATCTACGGGTATTCTTGCTTCATGGCCAAATAATGATAGGACCATAAATAAGGAAAGCATCGAAAAGAATTTTGGTACAGTTGACTTTTATTTTAGTCATTCGATGTTTGTCAACGGAGTTTGCAAAAAGAATATCTTTGCGTGTGTAACGTGGTACAGTTATACAACATCTGGCCCCTTTGTAAACCTAATTCCCCTCCGTGTGACTAGTAAAACCCAAGTCATCCCAGGAGGACCATCCAGGTTTTTACCAATTCAACGAATCGCAACCAAGTGTGCCTTTTCACATACAAAGTACGAAGTCCAGGAGCAGTATGTTGTCAGCCCATTAGTTAGACAATTTTGTCTGTGTGATGGCTTATAGGTACAGTAATATTTTGTGTGTGATACAGTACTCAATATATATTAAGATTATTTACCGTGCGTTATGTCTGTACTTTGAAATATCGGACTGAGATGTTTTAGTATGGACCAAGCAAGCGCTGCGAGCGATGTCCCTACCCAAAAAAACAAAGTCCGATATTTTACAGTGCAGACCGAAGAAGAGAGATCAATAAACTGTTTATTATATCACTAGCTCTCCTCTCATTGCGAAAAAAGGCATTTTAATCTGTTACCCTTTTGTGTAAATAACAAATTCACTTGAAAAATTATCCTTGTCATCCATTTTATTTTAGCTTGTCAATGGAAATTGAAAATTATTAAATAAAAATTAATTGGAAATTAATTAATTTTTGCTAACTTTTTCTTTAGTAAAACTTGATTAAAAATCTGTCAAGGCAAACCATTTCAAAGCTATTTTTGCTAAAGTTAACAACATCCGCGATACCGGTCGGATAACAATATAATATAAATATATACAGTATATATGCACAGGTACTCTCATAATTATTTTTTGGACATCTTTTTTAGTTTTGCATTATCAGATCATCTGACATCTGAGATTACGAGACGAAAGTAAGTTACATGAACAAACAACTTCTAATGTAGAAAAAACGGTTTTTAAACTTTCAGTGGCATACAACAACTAAATACAAAGTATTTATATTATAGCTACTCAAAACGGATATACAGACCACAAAACTGCCGGGCATTTCCTGTGCCATTTCTATAGCAGTGAATCGTTTTCGAAATTGAATTTTTCTAATCAGTAGAAACTTTTGAGATGAGAAAATATAAATTACCCCATCTTAGTGTTTTGTTCAAACAAGATCTACATGGAAAGGAAGGTGTCCAATAGCTTATGAACCACCTGCGTATTTTATATACATATCGCCTAGGCTTTGTGTTGGTTTATATGCGGTTCTCACGCCAACGTTGAACAAGGTACGTTTTATTTGCTCCGATATTCCTTTGATATATGGAATGCAAGTAAAGCCTCTGGTCGTTTCGCTGTCATTGTGTGGTGGTATGTTTCTTGGACGGCACGTATCGCTAATAAACTCCCAAGTGCCGTCCAAGAAACACACCACCACACAATGACAGCGAAACAACCAGAGGCTTTACTTGCATTCCATATATCAAAGGAATATCGAAGCAAATAAAACGTACATTGCCCAGCGTTGGCGTGAGAACCGCATATAAACCAACACAAAGCCTAGGCGATATTTCTGGCAAACCATAAGACAAACGAAACGTTTTTGAAACAAAAGGTATTGTCTACAAATTTCAGTGTCCGGATTGCACATTCACATATGTGGACCAGAGCAAGCGGAATTGGAAGACCCGTTGGGCTGAACATAAGCCAGGTGTCAAATCAGAGACCAAGTCATCGATAAAAGATCATGTTGAGTGTTTCGGACACAATGCACCATGAATAATGTTAATATTTTAGAGAAGAATATAAACAATTTAGACAAAAGAACATTTTTTGAATCATTGCATTCAATAATGGACAATAGGTCGGAAAATGAAAACTAGCTAGACTTTCCAACCATTTACATACCATTAGTAGAATCATGAGATAGAATGAACAATATTTAAGCTGTTACGCTATCATGTTTTGTAAGTACTCTGAAGAAGGCGGCAGTTAGCCACCGAAAATTTAGTTCTGGTCGCCTATATATAAGTATAAACCAAAGCATTATAATTAATTGAAAATAACAACTCAACAATTTGTATTTGGCATTATTGTTACTAATAGTTTTGTACCACTGGCACTTGTCAGATAAATAGGCTTACTGAGTACATTTCTCTGTATTCAGTAAGCTTCTTTATCTGATGAGTGCCACATCAGTGGTACAAAACTATTAGTGATAAAGATAGCAAACACAAATTGTTGAGTCATTATTTTCAATTAATCATATCAGTTATGCACAGGACACAGTACATGTATAATGTTGTTTATACACTGAGAGTGCTTAGTTCATTTATGTAAAGCAAATGATAATAATAATAAAAACTTGACAGAGTTGTTCATTTTACACTTTCACATTGCATGATGAGTGCAGGCTTAAGCTGTATGAAACATTGCTGTATGCTAGACAAATGATCCCTTTTTGCTTGCACTGACATTTAAACAATTAACTCCAGTACAAGTTAGCACAGTAAAGTCAATTGTGAAATTATACTTTCAGTTGTAGGTCGCCTTGATGGTGTTCCATGAATGCATTGAACAGCAATCTTTCTTAAGTCCTCATGACGATTGTAATGGCAAATTAAGGAAATTACCTGACCAAATGAATATACATCACTTGCAGCTGATTGTTTTTGCTTTCCACTGACTACTTCAGGGGCAATTTGGGAATGGTATTTTCCATATCTCTCCTGTTCTTTTAGGCTCAATTTATAAATTTTAGCCTTACTCATCTCTTTCATTTTGCCAAAATCAATAATAACTGCTGTATACTGATTGGCAGCATCCCCAAAACCATTCCTTATCATAATGTTATCACCTTTAAGGTCACAATGAATGTAGTTCTTGCTGTGAATATGGGAGAGTGCAATGCAACAATCTTTGAGGATATTGGCCCATAAGGACAATGTTGAAAACATCTTTCTTTTAGCAGCTTTGCTCAGTGTTAGGCATTCTCCATCAAGTCCGTACAGTTCCAACACAAGAAAATATGGTTTACTAGTTGTATTGACACCAAATACAAATGGCAAGCCTTAAAAAAAGAGAGAAAAATTGAAATGGTTTTATGCTACCAATCAGTGCAACAGTTAGCAATCTCTCAAAGACATTGAATACAGCAGGAAGCTATGGCCATGATTGAGTTAACTCTGGATAATGTCATATTAGAATAATTGATAAAACATGTAACAAGGGTGAGGGTGCAATTTGACTAGACGGGGTAAAATAATTTTAAAACATGCCATAATAGACTTCAATTTATTACTCTATTCAAGGGAGACTTGAAATGAATATATCTAACCAATAACTTACTGGATAATTCAGAATTCTGTGTGTTTATTAAACTAGTGGTGAAGCTAGCTGAGCGTGGTACTAAGTGGGGTTTGATAATAAACAGAATAGAATTGTCGAACTTCTGAGAAATGATCATTAATGATGACCCCTAGAGGGCAGGGAACATTGCTGGAAAATATATTTAAAATAGAAAAAATACTGCAGAGATATAACAAATAATCCAAAACATTGTTTAAGAAAATGGCCTGCCAAATCAATTGTTCAAACTCTTCTTGTATGGTTTAGAAAAAGCTGGGGGAGAGTAAATCCACCTCTGGGTTAAGCTGGGAAATGAGTAAATAAGATTTAGAATGTGCATTTCAGAATTACCTGGATGATCAAATTTCATAATCATTTTTGCTTCATGCTCTACATCAGAAGATCTTGCATGTGACTTGAAGTACTTCACAGCCACTATTTGTCCCCTGTACATTTTTTTCTTGCATTTTCCAAATACACCCTCACCAATTTTTGTTTTGTTATCCTCAACAACTTCCAAACTATCTGGCTGGATCTGATGCATCTGCCTGCAATTGTTAAATAGTAAATTTAATTACACGATTAATAACAACATGCTTTATATGGGCAGGATAGTATAAACTGACTGCAGCATTCTGACTGCAGAGTAGGACCTACTCTAACAAGATTTCAAGTGCACAGATTTGGAAAAGTGCAGGTGTACAAAACAATTACCATGTGTCTATCAAGCAACAAACAAGGGTACAGAAGTAGAGGAATACACGTTTAAAGAAATTGAGATCATAGATTTTGGGCATATTAGGGGTGAAGGTTCCTACACGACAAACATACACTGAAACATTTAACATTAATATAGTATTCATGCCTTATAATACTTATTACCATTGAATAATTGTAAAGGGATTACTTACAAAACAACGTTTATACTTCTGTGCAATCTTTCTTCCTTCCATTTCTTCCAGAAAACAACCGCTTTTCTCCAATTAGTTTCTGCACGCAAAGATGCTTCCTTGATTTCGATGGCTCGAGCTTCGTCGACCTGCTTCGTGACTCGAGCAACAAGATTTAACTTCTTTTGTGTCTTTGATACGTTGCTTTTTTCTTTACGCTTTCTCTTCCTTCTCTCGCGTTTCTTGAGGCGTATTTCGTCACTTGTATTTGGTCGTGAAAAACGACGTTGTTTAGCGTTCATTTTCTGTGCTGTTGGCGCTCGGATTGCTCCCAGTTTGCTGCACATCCCACTGTTAGTAAGTGAGTCACTCACTGTGTGGAAGACCTCGCTAGAATGCGCCATTCCGGCCAGTTTTGCACAAGCTCTCAACCAACAGACAGAAACGACGCGTCAAAATAGTTAAAAAATATATAATTCCGACCAACGAGCTTTTACAATCACGACACTTTTGAAACGTGAATGCAAAATTTGGCGGGCGATGGCGCGTATGGTTAAGACACGTGTTTCCAAGGCCATACATACCTTTCCTTCAACGCAACACTCATCGGGCTGGCTTGTAGCAGTGCAAAAAATCTCTTGATGTTTATCGCTTAATTTTGTTTTATGGTTTTACCCAAAAGCAAAAATGTATGTTATTCCTAGTTTGTCTTTTAGTGTTTTAGTGATTAAATTTATTGTGAAAAAAAAATAACCTTGGATAAAAGATAAAAAAAGATAAAGGCTAACCTTGGAATAGTGGAAACACCGTAAACATCGTGACCGTGTATTGGTCTCCTGTGAATGCAGTGAAATGGTTCAAAATTCAAATATGATATACCTCTTATTCATGTTTTCTTACAGTAAAAGAAACACTTGTAATAATAGACGCTATAGGGTTGGCCTTAAGACTGATTATATCGACCGTCTAGTTGTAACAAATGAACAGATGTGCTGCTGTCCGACAAGGGTCCCCCCCAGCGGAAGAAAATTGTCGTCATTGATTAATTAAGCGCTCAAAATTCATAACTCAAAATAAAAGATTCATATTTCAAAAGCAAATTGCTCGTACGAAGGAAAAGCTGTGTATATCTTTAGCTACATCACAAAACGAAAAGCTAGTGTTTCTACACTCTTTAGATTAAACAATGAGCGTCGCAATGTCAGATCATTATGTGTTACTACTAGAGAATGTTGTTAAAGAAAATAAAGCTCTTCGAGAGCAAATAAAGCAGATGGCGGACCACGAGAAGGCAGTACTTGGCGATCTTCATAAAAAGATTGATTGTATGCAGGCACAAAACTCATCAAGACGTGCAAGACCGACTGGACCGTCTATTCGTATACCGAAACTTTGCAAGGTATGTCGGTCGATAGTATGCGCTTATTAACTATGGTATATCTTTTGTTTCATGAATATTCAAAGCATTATTTTTTGTAGCGCCACATGCATGTATTCAAGATGTTTTGCAACGCATGGAATACTGTACTGTCTGTACACAGAAGTTTGCGCAACATTTGACGTGTTAAATTAAACAAAGGCTAGAGAGTTTGTAAGGAGAAAAGCAATATAATATTCCGTAGATTAAGCAATAAACTGGGCCTATAGACACCTTATTTATATTCGACACTGTTAAATTTTTGCGCCAAAAGTGTCCTGCAGTGAAGATATTTGGCACGTAATTGGCTTTTATAGCCCTTCGTATTTCGTAAGCTTTTATCTTAATATTAACCTGCAGCATACCATTATACGAAACAATACTCTATATTTACATGTGAACTTCTTGTTTTTGTACAAATTTTTAAGAATGACGTCCGAAGGAAACTAAAGCTTCTAGAAAATTCAAGAGAAAATGAGTTTGTGCGCCTTAATGAAAGGTATGAAAACTTCCATTCCCTATAACAACACGATGATAATTTTTTATAATATTTATGATAATATGTACAGATTTTCCCAAACAAAAAAAAGTAAAGCTTAAGTGCACGGAGGTTTGTGGTTTTATATTAATGGTTATGCTAAAGCTGGCACAGAGAAAGGCCAAAGCAGAGTGAATGGGGGGCATAATGTAAACATGAAGATATTTGTATTAGGTCAAATAACAGAGTTTAAAACTGTACAAGCATGAATATATTAAGATGCCTATGCTTATGAATAAGTATTAATTACTCCATTTTAACAGCATAGAATCAGAGCACAATACGAAGGTTTTTCACACTGTGGTGCATGAACTAAAATTGGAATATGGAGGCGATGACAAGTGCCCATGGACATTATTGCAGTTGAAGGGTAATATATGCATCTAATACAATTTTTTCATGTATCATTGTAAATTTTAGACTTTATTTGTTGAATATTATGTGTGTGTTTTTTTTTGACATTTTGACCAATTGTCAATTAGTTCCCAAAGGCAAGGTGATTACAAGTCTATATAGTAAAATGAGCTGATGCCAAATGAACATTGGGTTGCAACGTTAACATCTGAGCTATAGGGCTTCAAAACAAGATTGCACAAAAGCCACTTGGAAACTTTGCTTGCTGCAACTAATTTTTGCAGTGGCAGCACCAGATTGATTATTGGAAGAGGGGGCATGAATTCATATATAGTATATATAGTATATATATATATATATATATATATATATATATATATATATATATATATATATATATATATATATATATATATATATATATATATATATATATATATATATATATATATATATATATATATATATATATATATATATATATATATACATATATATATATATATATATATATATATATATATTTATATATATATATATATATATATATATAATTGTGCAAAATACCTCAAAAACTTACCACTACAGTCTGTTTCATCCAGAGGGAATCTTCAGGTGGTAGCTACCACCTGAAGATTCCCTCTGGATGAAACAGACTGTAGTGGTAAGTTTTTGAGGTACTTTGCACAATTATACATTTCGCTCGGTCTATATGTCATTGAGCACTCTTTTGTATTTCGCTAACCAAAACTAGCACATTATATATATATATATATATATATATATATATATATATATATATATATATATATATATATATATATATATATATATATATATATATATATATATATATATATATATATATATATAATCCAGAGATCAGAGCCAGGAAGGTTGCGATGTTGGTATGATAACTTAGAGCGCTCAATACCATAAATGGCAGAGCGAGTAAATAATAATGAAGGCAAATTTTGCTTTTGTGTATATATATATATATATATATACATATATATATATATATATATATATATATATATATATATATATATATATATATATATATATATATATATATAATCCAGAGATCAGAGCCAGGAAGGTTGCGATGTTGGTATGATAACTTAGAGCGCTCAATACCATAAATGGCAGAGCGAGTAAATAATAATGAAGGCAAATTTTGCTGTCGTGTATATATATATATATATATATATATATATATATATATATATATATATATATATATATATATATATATATATATATATATATGTATATGTATATATATATATATATATATATATATATATATATATATATATATATATATATATATATATATATATATATATATATATGAATATACCACCCTCCAATTATTGATCTGAAACTGGTACTTAAATTGTGAAAAGGAATAAAGGCACTGGTTATGGAATCAATGGCATAGACCTTATCACAAAGCCTTCCTTTAAGTGCATCTAGTAAGTTGCACATTTGACTTAAACTCTAATAACCCTGCACAATGCTACAATGTGGCTCAATTACTATAATCTCTTACTTTCTTTGTAATAGGTGCCTTTAAGACCTATCTAAAATCACGTAAGGTGCAAGAAAAAAGAAAAGAGACTAACTCTCATGTGGAACATGTGACCAAGTGCAGACGACAAGCAAGGAAGAGAGAAGTAAGTATGACCACGTCATGCAGTAGTAAATATTTATACAGATTTAGAAAGATTAACTGGGGAGCTAATTGACGGTCCCTTCCTGTGCCAGCAAGTACAATAAATGCAGTATGATTTAATATTAAGTCTGCATGCATAGTATGGCACTGTTACTCAATGTTGTTATTCACTGCCCACACTGCCACATGTTTAAAAGAGCACAAAAGACCACCAAGAGCTAATTTATTGAGCCAATTCAACATTTTCTAGATATATACAGTATTTTTTGACTCTAAAACATTTTGACTTTTCATCTTTAGAAATTGGGAAAACGCATAAGAAGCTTGGAGAAAAAAGACTGGACTACCGAAAGAAAGGCTAAAGTGGTGGAGGCAATGAGAATGGAGTACATGTCAAGTGAAGAAAGTGAACATGAAAGCGAGTCACCACACAAGACTAAACAATATATTGTTAGGCCTCTTACATGGCAAAGTAATGAGCTGAAGAGGTTCAAAAGAAGATTGGACAAAGGCCATTTGGAGAGTTTGCCTGAACTTATCAGAAAACGGACACTGCCAAGGACTGTGGGAACACCCTCATCTCGAGGAATGCCTGACAATTGCCCTGAATGGGCAAGTAATCGATGTTCAACCTCAACTTCATAGTCAACTCCACCAATGTCAAGTACCCCGTTAAGTGGTAATAGTTCGAATGAGGAGCGATCAGTTAGCCCCTTAAGTCGCCGCTCTATAATGCAAGAATGATTGTAGAAGGGAGTAGCTTCCCAATTTTTCCTAAGGCTATTGTCCTCACCACCAAGCCTCGTATTGACCTTTACTTTCTCTTTACATCAAAGTGACACTTGGTGGTGAGGACAATAGCTTTTGGGAAAACCCGCATAAGTGCTATTGCAACGGTTGTATGAACGTTTATTGGTATAGTACTTTGGACATTTAATTGCTGTCTGTTTTTACGAACAGTTACATGCATGTTCTGTACACTGTCTGGTAATTTATGGGATTATTTTTCAGAGGCATTATTAGTTTGAATATTAATGGTACATAGCACTTCATCTTTGTTTGTAACACAAATATAGGTTTTTTTATATTAAATGTTTGAAAACTTTATGCAGTGAGAATTTTTACTTCAGCTTTTACTAAGCAGACATTAGCGCTAAGCATATAAATAAGTATCATTTTTGTACAATATAAAGGTTGATTCAATATTACTTCTTTAATTTGCTCTTATTTACACATCTCAGTCACTGATCTAATAGCAGATGTACTTTAAAACTTAGCTGATTTACAGCGATGACTAAAGGTAGCGGAAAGGTCGATATTAATGTTACCTTTAATGTCATTTACACGTTTCGTTTAAATGTGCATTAAAATGTAGTTGATTTACAGCGATGATTAAAGGTAGTGGAAAGGTCGATAATGTTACCTTTACTGTCATTTACACATTTCGGTTAAATGTGCATAAAAATGTATCTGATTTACAGCGTTGATTAAAGGTAGTGGAAAGGTAAATTATGTTACTTTTACTCTCATTTACACATTTCGGTTAAATGAGTATGAAATTATACAATGACGTTTAGAGGCAATTTAATTGCAATAAAGCTTAGTTTATCACACCTTTATTTGCTCTATAATCACCTTTACTCCAGGGATGTAAAGGGATCATTAACAAAATTTAACCCGCATTTACGTGAAAGGTGTAAAGCCGTCATTACCAAGCTTTACAAACTTAGTGTAAAGGTGTGTAAACATACTTTTCAAAATTTTATACCGAGTAGTTAAAGCTCAATAAAGGGACCATTAATATCCATTTACTTGCCCTTTACAGTGGTTGGGCTCATAGCCAAAAGACAGAATTCGTAACCATGAACTGCCCATGGACAGAAATCTTAACAGTTTAGAAGCCCAAGCTACCGTACAATAGAGTACCAAGCTATTCTTGATTTTGATATTTTAAAAATTTGTGTATGATTTTTAAATTAATATTTATTATATATTTCTTGAGTATTTATTACAGTATGGTACATATGAAGTTTATAAAATGCAGATATACAAAAAATACAGCAGCTTAATTGAGCTCATGGCCAAAAGACAAAAGTCTTAGCCATGAACTGCCCAAAGACAGAAATCTTAACAGTTTAGAAGCCAAGCTACCGTACAATAGAGTACCAAGCTATTCTTGATTTTTATATTAATATTTATTGTATATTTCTTGAGTATTTATTACAGCATGGTATAGTGTGAACTTTATAAAATGGAGGTATACAAAAAATACAGCAGCTTAATTGGGCTCATGGCCAAAAGACAGCAGTCTTAGCCATGAACTGCCCAAAGACAGAAATCTTAACAGTTTAGAAGCCTAAGCTACCGTACAATAGAGTACCAAGCTATTCTTGATTTTTATATTTTAAAAATTTGTGTATAATTTTTAAATTAATATTTATTATATATTTCTTGAGTATTTATTACAGCATGGTATAGTATGAACTTTATAAAATGCAGATAAACAAAAAATACAGCAGCTTAATTGGGCTCATGGCCAAAAGACAGAATTCGTAACCATGAACTGCCCATGGACAGAAATCTTAACAGTTTAGAAGCCCAAGCTACCGTACAATAGAGTACCAAGCTATTCTTGATTTTTATGTTTTAAAAATTTGTGTATGATTTTTAAATTAACATTTATTATATATTTCTTGAGTATTAATTATTACAGTATGGTACGTACGAACTTTATAAAATGCAGATATACAAAAAATACAGCAGCTTAATTGGGCTCATGGCCGAAAGACAGAAGTCTTAGCCATGAACTGCCCAAAGACAGAAATCTTAACAGTTTAAAAGCCCAAGCTACCGTACATTAGAGTACCAAGCTATTCTTGATTTTTATATTTTAAAAATTTGTGTATAATTTTTAAATTAATATTTATTATATATTTCTTGAGTATTTATCACAGCATGGTATAGTATGAACTTTATAAAATGCAGATATACAAAAAATACAGCAGCTTAATTGGGCTCATGGCCAAAAGACAGAATTCTTAACCATGAACTGCCCATGGACAGAAATCTTGACAGTTTAGAAGCCCAAGCTACCGTACGATAGAGTACCAAGCTATTCTTGATTTTTATATTTTAAAAATTTGTTTATGATTTTTAAATTAATATTTATTATATATTTCTTGAGTATTTATTACAGTATGGTACTGTACATATGAACTTTATAAAATGGAGGTATACAAAAAATACAGCAACTTAATTGGGCTCATGGCCAAAAGACAGAATTCTTAAGCATGAACTGCCCATGGACAGAAATCTTGACAGTTTAGAAGCCCAAGCTACCGTACAATAGAGTACCAAGCTATTCTTCATTTTTATATTTTAAAAATTTGTGTATGATTTTTAAATTAATATTTATTATATATTCCTTGAGTATTTATTACAGCATGGTATAGTATGAACTTTATAAAATGCAGATATACAAAAAATACAGCAGCTTAATTGGGCTCATGGCCAAAAGACAGAATTCTTAACCATGAACTGCCCAAAGACAGAAATCTTAACAGTTTAGAAGTCCAAGCTACCGTACAATAGAGTACCAAGCTATTCTTGATTTTTATATTTTAAAAATTGGTGTATGATTTTTTATTAATAATAATTATATTTTCTTGAGTATTTATTACAGCATGGTATAGTATGAACTTTATATGATGGAGATATACAAAGAATACTGTAGCTTGGGCTCATGGCCAAAAGACCGAAATCTTAGCCATGAACTGCCCAAAGACAGAAATCTTAACAGTTTGGAACCCCAAGCTACTATACAATAGAATACCAAGCTATGCTTAATTTTTATATTTTAAAACTTGTGTATGATTTTTTTATTAATATTTATTCTATTTTCTTGAATATTTACTACAGTATGGTATAGTATATGAACTTTATATCTTACTGATAAACATGGAGATGTGCAAAGAATACAGTAGCTTGGGCTCATGGCCAAAAGACAGAAATCCTAGCCATGAACTGCCCAAAGACAGAAATCTTAACAGTTTAGAAGCCCAAGCTACTATACAATAGAATACCAAGCTATTCTTAATATTTATATTTTAAAACTTGTATATATGCTATGAATAGATTGCTGAATGTACTGTTACCTATAGCCAATGTGACTCATAGTTTGGTCAGTATTTTTAAATGCACATATGGTATGGATAATGAACTAGCTTATAGTTTTTAGTTTTGCATATCCTTTTAGGTGAACAACTACTTTCAGGCACACAAGTTGATAAATATTAGGAAAAACTCCGTTTTTACCTTGGTTATTAATAGTTATGTTCACTTGATTTAGTTGCAGAACATGTGCTCTGTGTGTACTTCAAATACCATAACCAAATAATCTGAGGCTAGTCAGAATTCAACACTTTCAGACCACTATTACAATAGTAAGGCTTTCCAGCTGCAAATCAACAAACAAAATCCAAGAACACTTAAATATTAGCACGTCCATGAGCTACAAGTATATAGTGTCAAAATAAAAATAAATACGTCCCACCAAACCAGTGGCATGCTTATTAAATATTAGGGACCTTAAGATTTACGACGCGGCAGCTCGACGACGCGGTGTCAATATATAAGTACAGAAAAAAGCTTTTTGGAATTTTATTGTTTTAATAACCACTTGAAGCTTGTCTTAGTAACTTACAAATATTTTTGTTGGCCAAAAGGATATGCTTTCTGCTATAAGTTGGACTTCCAAAACGCTTCTTACGTCGTAGCATGCTTTCGCGTTGCCCAAGGAACGTGATAATTCTGTTTGATGTTCTATTAGGCCACGCGCTTGAGAATACCCCTAGGACCACAAATTATTCATGGCTGTTGTCTTTTATAAAAATATCTTTTGTTATGAAGCCGCGTCGTCGAGCTGCCGCGTCGTAAATCTTAAGTCCCTAATATGCCTGGCATGTCCGCGCTTTAGTATATTCAAATAAATGTATGCAAATTACTTTCCACATCGTGTAATATATTCTACACAACTTTTCTAGTCTTTGCCGGCTTGTTTCTTCCCTTATTGCTGCCACAGTAGCTTCAATTTCTTTGACATTTTCCACTCTTTGTTTGGCCTTTCTTTCTTCCTTTCTCACCAGCTTTTTCGTTTTTTCCGAGAAGTCCGTATGTTTGTAACAGAGCACAAACAACTGACTCTATGTAAAGCCACGGTAAAGCTTGTCAAACACGCGGTCGCGAAATGCGCGCAATTTAGCGGCAACGAAATACCAAACCGTTGTTAAACCTTGCTTGTTTTTTGGTTATAATTTCCGGGCACATTATAAGAATCAACAGTCGTTTTTATACTGGAGAGGCATCATGCGTCTGGACGAACTTGGGCAAGGTTTTATTATTCGTCTGATTATGCGTCTGTAGTATAAAGATGGGCGCAAGACGTATTATGCGTCTGGACGAACTATGTTCGGTTCTTCGTCTGAACAGACGCACTATCGACGATAGTTCGTCTGGACGTATTATGCGTCTGTGTGTATAAAGACGGCACACGGACAAATAATCCGGCTATTCTAACACAGACAATAATCCAGCTATTCTAAACCGTGATGCAAAAAGCCAGAAAAAATTATTGTGGTGGTTTGCCTGATAGTTCGTCGGATTATGCGTCCCGTCTTTATACTAGACGAGCAATATAGAAGGACGCATTATGCGCCCAGACGCATAATGAGGGTCTCTAGTATAAATTTGCCAATTCTGTGATAAAGTTTCCTAAACATGATTCGTTTGTAAGCTATAAAAATAGATTCCGTAAAGATAATGATATCAGGTCTATTTTCTCAATGCTTTACAAACATTAATAACAAGATTTAATATTGAAAACAAGGAAGTTAAAAAAAGTATACTGATTTATATAGTACCTAAGAACGCACAAACGTTAGCTTTTATATTTTAAGCAATCAAAGTTTGTTCACAAAATCTCCACACAAAACAACGGCAGGCCAGCAGTTTTCGACATATCTCCTTTTCAAAATGGATAATCAAATATTAAATATTCGTGAATTACGACGAAATGAACAAAACAAATAACGAAACGTATATAAGCAACAAGCGTACAATTTATGATTTATGCAGGATTTGCATTTTCACGCAATCCTCGTCTCTTCCGACATTCCTTACAATTCCTTGCTAACACATTCGCATTCCTTATTTTTGTTCTCTCGGTCTTGACACATGATCACTTATCACTGGAATTTAGGAATATTACAAATAATGGAAACACCGAGACGACTAATTCGATCTCCACAGTCACATATTCTAAGTCAGATTATGGTATAGAATACGTGCCATATTCAAATGATATTCTCATTCGGAATACCATCGAATACTTACAATATTCAGACTAGTATTGCCCATCAGAATATCCCTTCGATATGCGTCTTATTCATACCCATATTCACATGTGAATACGTTAGAATATGTCTTTTTTCATGCAGTGTAAGTGAAATGAACTTCACTTTTGCTTTAATATTGTTATATTTTATCCCACTTGACAGGACACTCTTGTTTACATTATTTTGTCAACAAAGGCTTGTAGTAGCATCCCTTTCAATTTTGACCTGGCTTAAGTGGTTCGTAAGTGCCTAAGTGGTTAGGTTTGCAGGTTGCTGTGAATGCTGACGCCTGTCGGTTGCATGTTGCAGCTCACTCTAGGCCAGTATACATAAAATCTAACCATACCTCAGTTTCCTCTTAATCTATGAGTGATAATGAATATCCCTAAATACCCCTCAAATATTAAACAATGCTCTGTTTTATAAACTATAAATTCAACACATATTTTGACATTTTATATTTATATAGTTGATTTATAAACACAAAATAATCAAAATATGCTATTACCTATTTATTACTACCGTAAACAAAGTGTAAATTCAATTATTGTATATATTCAATATGTAATTAACACTCACTGTAAGGCACGTAGTTCTACTCCACGTTGCCATAGGGACAAGCGATTCAGCATAAAGATCTCTTTCATGCTTTTCACTTCGAAATGGATCCCAAATTTTCGTCTGTGTAATGGCTGTAAATCTGTAATAACTTTCATTTCACAGTTTTTCTTCACTGCGTCGAATTCGACAGCTTTGTTATTTCGAAACTACGATACGAACAAAGGTCGTAGTTAATTTGCATACATTCTGCCAGGATGATTCGAGAAACGCGGGCGAAAGAATCGCCTGACTGCGGGCGAAATGCATCAGTCACAAGCGCATTATTTTGATCGCGGGCTAATGCATCAGTCAGCATCCATTTCCCAACGTTACGTAGGCAGGAGAACAATGGTTTTTATGACGTGTCGTTGGGGAAACTCGGCCAAAATGGCTCGGGACTGATGCATCACTGATGCACTTTTTTCCCCAACGTGACGTATATAGTGATGCACTCTTTCCCAACGTGACGTAAATTATGCTTCCACTGAGCTGTAGTAGGTCAATGGAGCACTTCCAAGTTCCAAAAAATTGCCGACATATTTGGCGAAATACAATCGCGAGATTTTTAGCCGACAAGATATCGTATAAGTTCAGGAATTCGTTTTTTTGGACGGCATTCGCGTTTGTTAATACGACTTTCGAGTTAATTCAAGAATATGGTGTTACTATTTATTTCATTTTAAAAGAATATCGAATGACTGCATTCTTGTGTCATTTACAGTCAAAATGCTATTATTGGTAAGCTTTAACATAAGTATTATTTATTTATAATTAGCATACTAATTTTCTTCAAAAGTGTAAGCTCGAAAAATTCTGACTGATGCATTCGCATCAGTTGCATCAGTATGGATCCGCCCCTGCCTCCGTCACGCTATACAATTAAACTAGCTGACTATTAATTAACCAACATAATAAACTATCATTCTGATTCTGACAATAGTCGTTTTAAACCTACAAAGAGAAATTCTATTATTGTAGTTCCTCTTATAGAGAAGGATTTATATTAAAAGGCCAGACAGCGTATTTTAAGAAATAGTGCCAATCGCAGTACAATGAAATGAAACTACAAATTGCAAGGAACCGAAAGAAACGGCTCTTTGTATTTTTGCAAATATTAATATTAATTACGCAAAACAATATAATCGAACAATGAAACACAAAAGAATACCAGTAAAAGGAGCCTCTATCTTATTTGCTCATGACAAACGCATGGCTTCACCCTAAGAATATAAAACAAATACTGTATTTATTAGTTCTGAGTAGGTTTTTTTTTATTTAAAAGCTTAGGTATCTTGGAAAGAAGACTTTCAAGCACACTTTTATCCAATTTTAAACGGGGGAAACATTAACTATTTTTGTGACCACCAAAACCAATAATTAGCTGCGATATTTAAACGCCATTGTTGCTAAAGTAACGGCCTTAGTCAAAAATAGTTTGAAATTTTTCATCTATTTAGGCACTGCGACATGTTACTATGAGATTATTTGTCCTTTAAGCAAAACAATAAAAAGATGCAAACATGCAGTTATCAGAATCATCAAAAAGTGTAAAGAGCCACTTTAAGGAACAATATTTAGAAAAGAGCAGGCGAGGATAAGGGCACATTCGCACATACATGTATAACATCAAAGTAGTAAGGCACATGCGCGTAGCTCAATTTATTCAGCATACATACAGTATATTTTTAACTTTTGAAATGATGTTTGCTATCCCAATTTTTCAGGTGACGCAGGAGATTCATTAGCCTACCATAATGGAAGTAAATTCTCCACTCACGATGCCGATAATGATAACGCTAACGATCGATTCAATTATGCGCAAACTTTCAAGGGAGCTTGGTGGTACTATGTGGGTCATAAATCAAATTTGAATGGTCAATATTATCATGGCCATCATACCTCTCTTGCAGATGGAGTTAACTGGGAAAGTTTTAAAGGGTTTCATTACTCGTTGAAGACAAGTGAAATGAAAGTACGACCATCTGTATAGTTAACCAGCCGTAACCAGCCAGCAGTACTCAATATTATTGAATGATAGAGCTAGAAATAATAATATTAATAAACTTTATTATCTGGACTCCAAGAATCCTGCATTCTGTAAATTTCCGTGTTCGGACCGTGTTCCGTAAAATTCCGTATTCGGGCCGGGGTTTTTTTCCAGTGTTTTTAAACTTTTTACTGCTTGCAAAATACTTATTAATGAAATTAATGTTTTACTGATATGTTTGAAAACTTTATGTGTAAAAAATAAAGTTTTGTCATGTTCAACTTTTTTGTATTCTAATTAACGAAACCACGATCGACGTCACTTAAAATCAAAAAGTTACGCTAACTCTGAAAATGACTGGGAGCAATATAATAAACAGTTTATTCACCTCGCTTGTTCGGTTGTACCGTAAAGTATCGGACTTCGGTTTTTTTAGTACTAAAAACCTCAGTCCAATACATTCAAGGCACATACCTCACGCTCGGTCAATAAGTAAGAGTTAATTACCTATAACCGAGGCATTTAGCCTGTATTTGGATAAAGGCCGAGGTTATCGGTAATTAACTGACTTATTACACAATTGACAAGGTTCGAACAATGAACTGAGGAAAATTCAATTTACGGAAAAATTTGCATTCTAAGGATTTAATTTTACTCCAGAGACAACAAATGAGCAAGCAATCTAAACAGTCAGCTAGGTTATGGCCAATGATTTCTTTTGAAAGTATGAAAAACAAAGTTTTAAATTGACGGTGAATGGACTATATATAATGTTTTGTACATGCTGATATGTCATATCGTAATGTTGAATGTCGTTATATGAATACACAGCAACGTTTGCTAATTGCGGTTTGTTAGCAAGAACATGGCGTTGAGTAGTGACCATGATCTAAGCGGATTGACTCAGAGCACGTTTAGAGCAAGTGGTGAGTTTGGTCAATCAGAATATGGCGTTTTAGAGGACATTATTATCGTCAGAAACTGTATCTCTATTAGATATTAGTGTAGAAGAGCAAAGCGTTTTAAGTAAAAATACTTCCGAATGTTATTACAAGGTCATAACATGAAAGTTGAAACGAAAAAAAAACAAAAGAAATTTAAGAAAATGGTCTACTGAGTTTATATAGTCAATATTGTCCTATAATTGTCCTGGAGTTGGAAGACAATATATCTTGCAAGTTTTGTATACAGTCGATGAATATGTAATTGGAATTTAATCCAATTCATCAGCCCCGCTCTTCCCTGCTGAATATCAAATCCCTCCCCGTGCTTTTAGACAGAGAATGAAAATTGCAAGCAATTATGCTAAATAAAGGTCTATGAATAACAAAAGAAACCACGTCAATCGTGTAATAATTAACAATTATTGGATGAGGCTAAGCGTGATATCAAGATTTATGTCATACATATAGAGATTTACGCGAGGTAAACGGGTGAAATAAAAATCGTATTTTCAATGTGGAGAAGCAAATAAGCGTTTTCATTGGCCGTACGATTTTTTTCACTAGTGAAAATTTATCGTATCAGCATTTTGATTGGCTATACTCACAAGTGAAGAAAATCGTATTGTTATTTTGCTCACAACATGGCCGCCGTGTTGGGGAAGGAGCGAAAGGGTATTTGGCTTTTATGTCTAAAAGTAGAAGAGTTTCCTCACTGAAAAACATGAAACAGAAAGAAGAACAGCTTTGACTCACTATTTAGGCCAAATAACGGAGAAACAAATGGTATGATTCTGTTTTGAGAGTTCAATATTTTGTTTCGACATTGTCTTTGACAGGTTTCCAGTTTTAAAATGATCTCTATATGTTTGGCATGAACAAATTACTGCATGGTTGGCTGTTTTGTACGATTTTTATTATGCACTTGTTGTGAAAGATTGCAATCTCACAACTCGTGCATGAAAATCGTACGCACTCGCAAACCATGCAGTAATCTCTATTTATCCAGACCGAGGTCAAAATTATCTGCCGAAGCAAAGCTGACCGAGGTCGGGATAAATCTTGATATCATGCGAAAGCCGAATTCAATAATTGTTTTATTATACAATTATAATGTAATACTTAATCTGCCTTCCGTGCTTCAACATAAAACAATTCTAACATATTGCAGATTATTTCTGCCTTGTTCTTTCGGTTCCTCTTCGTCCTTTTCTTGCAAGTAGGCTTCAAAAGCTCTCCCCACTGACAGAGATCAACTCTTTTTATTTTTGGCATACTTGTTTTCTACAATTTCGTCCAATTGAACCTAAGAAATAGTTGCGAATCTCGACGAAGACGAGTGCAAACAATTTTCAATGTCGTTGCAGGTGGCATTACATTGAGAATTGTCTGTAGGCTATCAACCAATCAAAATTGAGATTGCATAAGCATTGTATAATAATCCTTTATTATGCTTCAAATAATATGACTACACTATGTTTCACGCTTTTTCAAGTGATCCCAGGCGATTTACACCAACTATTTACAATATCACGTCATTGGCTTTCAAATATTTTAACTATTGAACTACTATAGCTTTTGTAACCTGGGGCACTTTTAATCTACTAAATTTAGTTAGTTGTTATGTAATCATTGATTTTTAATATAGATTGTAGTTTTACAAAAACTCTTAAGTGTATTTATACACATATAATTGATTTCGTTTCTCTTTTTCATGTAAATCACATAACAATTTAGCTGTCTAAGCTACCTAATGTGTGTATTTTCAATAATAATTATAATAATAATAATAATAATAATAATAATAATAATAATAATAATAATAATAATAATAATAATAATAATAATGATAATGATAATGATAATGATAATGATAATGATAATGATAATGATAATGATAATGATAATGATAATGATAATGATAATGATAATGATAATGATAATGATAATGATAATGATAATGATAATGATAATGATAATGATAATGATAATGATAATGATAATGATAATGATAATGATAATGATAATGATAATGATAATGATAATGATAATGATAATGATAATGATAATGATAATGATAATGATAATGATAATGATAATGATAATGATAATGATAATGATAATGATAATGATAAAAAAGCATAAACTAACGGTTGACTAATGCATATTTTCTCAGCGTGTGCGCTCGTATTGAAATCGAATAAAACTTGCAATTGCTTTATTGTAATCCTAAAAGGACAAAACATTCAACAAACGCTCAGAACTTTTTACTACCCATGGCCACTTTTAATGTCCACATAGAAATAGTTTTCGCGCGCAGAATTTCAAACGAGTGCACGCGCGCTGAACATGGAACGCGTCATTAGTAATCGACGTTATGACGTGATATTCTAAATATATATATACAGTATATATATATATATATATATATATATATATATATATATATATATACATATATATATATACTGTCAATCCCGAAAAGGTTGTCCAGGCGAAATATACCATAATATATATACATATCGATCACGTGGCTATTGTAATAATAATGCGTCAACACGAAGATGATTTTATCATGCGTGTTGATTGCGCGTTCGATTAGCGTGAGAATTAAAACCTGTTTGCAGTGTATACTGTACACAATGCCGAGGCTATATTCGGCGGATGATTTGCGTTGGAGAATGGTTTATCAAAGACTATTTTATCAAAGGAGGTATAAAGAAATAGCATCACAGTTATTTGTTTGCCCAAAAACTGGGTACCGGACGATTAGGTTTTTGAATAGCGGTGATGTGAAGCCGTATCGTCTTGGTCGGCCTACTGGAAGCGCGAGTTTATTCGATCATGAAGAGTCTATCCATAATGGATTGTATTCTTCGAACACCTCAGATACGGCTACATGAAATAGCTAACTACATTACCAGTGCTATTGGCTCTTCATTTCGTCCACCGACATTGTGTCACGCTTTTCACATGCTTGGAATGATGCGTAAAATGTAGGTCATTGAACCGATTGAAGTATTGAACATTGGTTGGCTATTGACTAACATTGCAAGTTGTTTTATCGTCAGTGTAACTAAAATATTAAAATACTACAGATACAACGTATTGCTTTTCAAAGAATTGATGACCTCAGACAGCGATTTAAAGCCGAAATAAGCGTATTTAATCCAAACCAACTCGTATTCCTCGATGAAACAGGCATTGTACGTATTAAGGAACGATCTATACCGCTGTCATAATGTATTTTGATGGTCAACATTTTTGTTTATTGAGTTATACTTTTTGTTGAAGGATAAACGAATTGCTCGTCAGTATGGATAAAGTACTCGTGGGTTGTGCAAGATATTAAATGTGTGTTATTATGCCTCTCAGGCCGGTTGTTCGAAGCCCGTTCAGCTTAAACGGTGGTCAAGCTTAAAATAGAAACCAAGTTTATAGATTCATTCAACAACAAAACTAAAAGTTTTGAACCTTAATAGAATAATTATGCTTACAACTACATATTTACTGTAAAATATTTAAGTTAACTGTTTACCGAGTGATGTAAGAGTGTTATTTAATTTTTACTATCCACCGTTTACGCTAAACGGGCTTCGAACAACCGGCCCCAGCTGGGAATTTAAACGAATTGTCTAATGTCTATATGAATGGCAGAAGTATTTTCATTGTTATAATTTGACGTAATTATTGTGTTGCTGTTCGTTTTACATGTAGAAGCTAATTTTAATTCACAGAGGTATATAGTAACGCACATTTAACAACAATAGTATCGATCATTTCTAAAGGAACCCACTTTACAGTACAATCTCTCACAACCCACGAGTACTATATCCATAGAGACGAGAAATTCGTTTATCCTTCAAGAAAAAGTACAAGTCAATGTACAAAAATGTTGACCATCAAAATATATTATGACAGCGGTATAGATCGTTCCTTAATACGTACAATGCCTGTTTCATCGACGATACGAGTTGGTTTGGATTAAATACGGTTATTTCGGCTTTAAATTGCTGTCTGAGGTCATCAATTCTTTGAAAAGCAATACGTTGTATCTGTAGTATTTTATATTTTAGTTACACTGACGATAAAACAACTTGCAATGTTAGTCAATAGCCAACCAATGTTCAATACTTCAATCGGTTCAATGACCTAAATTTTTACGCATCATTCCAAGCATGAGAAAGCATGACACAATGTCTGTGGACGAAATGAAGAGCCAGTAGCACTGGTAATGTAGTTAGCTATTTCATGTAGCCGTATCTGAGGTGTTCGAAGAATACAATCCATTATGGATAGCCTCTTCATGATCGAATAAACTCGCGCTTCCAGTAGGCCGACCAAGACAATACAGCTTCACATCACCGCTATTCAAAAACGTAATCGTCCGGTACACAGTTTTTGGGCAAACAAATAACTGTGATGCTATTTCTTTATACCTCCTTTGATAAAATAGTCTTTGATAAACCATTCTTCAACGCAAATGCGCCGAATATGTATGGCCTCGGCATTGTGTACAGTATATACTGCAAACAGGTTTAAATTTCCACGCTAATCGAACGCGCAATCAACACGCATGATAAAATCTTCGTGTTGACGCATATATTACAGTAACCACGTGATCGATGTATATACATTATAGTATATTTCGCCTGGACAACCTTTTCGGGATTGGCAGTATATATTTGTATATATATATATATATATATATATATATATATATATATATATATATATATATATATATATATATATATATATATATATATATATATATATATATATATATATATATATATATATATATATATATATATATATATATGTAATAATTCAATTGTAACACAGGTCTTAAAATGATAAATACAATGTTCTCCGTGTTTAGTTGTATACCCTTTTCTGGAGATATGCTTCCTAGCACATGTTTTCATGCGTAAACTCTATTGTGATAATTGCCTTTCACTCACCAGCTACGAATACAAAGTATAAACGATGCATTCGCCTGAGCCCTTGTGACACTCAGAGGCGGTTTAAAAGGTGAAAGACTACATAAGACCTGTGTTACAATTGAATTATTACATCTATCCGAATGAGTCTTGTTAAGGATTACAAGCGCAATTTCCCTAAAAACCTAAGGTAATTGGTATGGGTAATTGGAATTTATTTATATATTTCCTGAGATGGTAAGTACAGCCATGACGACGATGAGATGAGTTGTGTGGCACGTGGCTGTTGCATGAAGTTGGTGCATGAACAGTTCATGTTTTATGTTGTGTAGTCTTTCACCTTTTAAACCGCCTCTGAGTGTCACAAGGGCTCAAGCGAATGCATCGTTTATACTTTGTATTCGTAGCTGGTGAGTGAAAGGCAATTATCACAATAGAGTTTACGCATGAAAACATGTGCTAGGAAGCATATCTCCAGAAAAGGGTATATAACTAAACACGGAGAACATTGCATTTATCATATATATATATATATATATATATATATATATATATATATATATATATATATATATATATATATATATATATATATATATATATATATATATATATATATATATATATACATACATACATACATACATACATACATACATACATATATACATATATATATATATATACAAGTATCGAATACACAAGTATCGAATTTAGAATCATTGAATGAATAGAGTGCTCAATACCGGAGTAGAGCTAATAAAGGACAACCAATTGGTTACTTCATATGAATTTTATTTCACTACAGATCTGTTTCGTATGACAAGCCGAGCTTGCCACACTCATCAGGTGAATTTAAATAATGCTCGTCTATGTTGTTGCCTAGGATATATACTGGTTATTTATATGTTTTACGTCATTGGGTTATATCAGATTACATTATCGTTATATATATATTATATTCCAGTCAATCGACAGTCTTATGGTTGCTAAGCAGGAACTTGTTTCCGTGTCTGCATTTTGACAGTAGCTCATGTCTAGAGTTCAACGAGCAAAGGTGAGCATGATATATAATTAGGAATTTCTCGTGCAGGCACAAATTACATCGCTTGGTTTTATTGGAGTAGCTCTTGGATTTCTTTAATATTCTCCACTTTATAGAATAACTTATTTCTTTCTCTTTCAAATTCCAAACATATTTGCTGAGCTCTGTCGCGTGTTTATACTTTGGGTTTCTGAAAGAGGAGGTGTGGGTATTAATTCTTGTTTTAAATTCTCCTTCAGTGTGTCCTACATACGTTTGTTTTTTGTTTGTGTCGCTTCTGGTTACTGTCGCTTGGTATACTACGCTGGATGTTAAACATTTATTTGATGGAGGACACGAGTTTTGATCTCGGCAATTACACTTGGTAATCTTTCTATCGGCAGGGGTGTCTGTCTGGAGTGTTTTGTCGCGTATCGTCTTGTTGTGGCCAGAGATTATGCAGTGGACGTTCGGCATACAACTGTAACTCAGTTTCAACGTGTTTCTATTAAAGATTTTGTGCAGAGGGTGACTAGGAGGGAAGCAATCATGAATGATTTGGAGGAATTTATGCCCAATGTTAGTGGCAACATTAGAATTAAACGGTGGGTTGAACCATATTATATTTCTGCTCCTGGGTCGCTTAGGTTTAGGTATGGTTGTGGGTTATAATTTAGTTTGTAATTGTAGCCGCTTCGGCGAAGTGCTTCTTGATATGGAGGGATAGCTGCATCAAATGATCGTTTATAAGATGATATATTCGATAATCTTTTGTTGATTGCTTGGGGTACTGTTCGTAATATTGTGGGCGGGTGATTGCTGTCTCGGTTGATGAACTGTGGCGTGTTTCCGGGTTTCATGTAAGGTTTAAAAGATTGGGATCTTAGGTCAAGTGTGACATGTAAGTAGTTGACGCATTTCTTGTTAGCTTCAATAGTGATCTTAAGGTTATGCTCAGAGAAGATTTTGCAGATGTGCTTTTTAACGTTTTCCATTTGTTTTGGTGTTTTGTTGAATGCTACTAGCCCATCATCTCGATAGAGACCGATATCATCACGCCAGCCAAGAAGTCACTGCTCTTTAACGCCAACACAACTTGGTGTAAGAAAACATCTAAATCGTTATTCGACGTCACAATGGGCAGTTTTGACGGTGCCGAGACATGCGAGTTAGTCGGGTCATACCTCCTATCAAAGCTAACCCCAGAGTATGGCAATGATATCGGTCTCTACCGAGATGATGGGCTAGCAGCATTCAACGAAACACCAAAACAAATGGAAAACGTTAAAAAGCACATCTGCAAAATCTTCTCCGAGCATAACCTAAAGATCACTATTGAAGCTAACAAGAAATGCGTCAACTACTTAGATGTCACACTTGACCTAAGATCCCAATCTTTTAAACCTTACATGAAACCCGGAAACACGCCACAGTACATCAACCGAGACGGCAATCACCCGCCCACAATATTACGAACAGTACCCCAAGCAATCAACAAAAGATTATCGAATATATCATCTGATAAACGATCATTTGGTGCAGCTATCCCTCCATATCAAGAAGCACTTCGCCGAAGCGGCTACAATTACAAACTAAATTATAACCCACAACCATACCTAAACCTAAGCGACCCAGGAGCAGAAATATAATATGGTTCAACCCACCGTTTAATTCTAATGTTGCCACTAACATTGGGCATAAATTCCTCCAAATCATTCATGATTGCTTCCCTCCTAGTCATTCTCTGCACAAAATCTTTAATAGAAACACGTTGAAACTGAGTTACAGTTGTATGCCGAACGTCCACTGCATAATCTCTGGCCACAACAAGACGATACGCGACAAAACACTCCAGACAGACACCCCTGCCGATAGAAAGATTACCAAGTGTAATTGCCGAGATCAAAACTCGTGTCCTCTATCAAATAAATGTTTAACATCCAGCGTAGTATACCAAGCGACAGTAACCAGAAGCGACACAAACAAAAAACAGACGTATGTAGGACACACTGAAGGAGAATTTAAAACAAGATTAATACCCACACCTCCTCTTTCAGAAACCCAAAGTATAAACATGCGACAGAGCTCAGCAAATATGTTTGGAATTTGAAAGAGAAAGAAATAAGTTATTCTATAAAGCGGAGATTGCCCGAGAATATTAAAGAAATGCAAGAGCTACTCCAATAAAACCAAGTGATGTAATCTGTGCCTACACGAGAAATTCCTAAATATATATCGATCATCCTCACCTTTGCTCGTTGAACTCTAGACATGAGCTACTGTCAAAATGCAGACACAGAAACAAGTTCCTGCTTAGCAACCATAAGACTGTCGATTGACTGTAACATAATATATATATAACGATAATGTAATCTGATATAACCCAATGACGTAAAATATGTAAAATTTCACACGTGAAAAAACCGTTTCGTCCAATCAGGGCAAGCCTGTATTTACATAGCAGTAAATTCGTTCACAGCCGGCAAACTTTTCGGCGAGATTTTTTTCAAGTTGCTGGCTGTGTCTTTGTGGTTGAAAGTCTATTTTAGATTTAAATTCGACACGTTGGGCAATTTCCCATGTTTACAAAGATTTACAATTTTATAAAAAACCGAAAATATATTTTTGAAAGAGAAATATGCAAGCAAAAGACACGGCAGTTATACCAAAACAAACAGCTAGGTAAGTTGCATTTACATTATATTAACTTTTTGAGATTTTGAAAAGATAGGCTTTGTATTCTTTGCCTATTTGAAGGAAAAATTAATAACTGCTGGTTTATTAGGGCTTATATTATTAGATCTGGCTTCAAAAAGCTAAGTAATTTTCATATACTATACATACGGCATCGTACACGATGACGTTTTGTTTCGGGTTTTTGCAAAAGTAAAGTGCTCTCTTTGCCAGGCGCTTGACGTTTAAGTGAGCTAAATTTAGGTTGGGTAAAGGCAATCTTTTGAATAGAAAATATCAGTTTCTATAAAATAAACAAATTTCTTAATGGGAAGTGCTTATGTACGGTATTTACGCACTTGCTAATTTGTTTTCGCCAAACTCACTCGCTCGTTCGTTTTGCGAAAACAAATTAACGCGTGTGTAAATACCGTACGTCAGCACTTCCCATTAAGAAATATATATATATATATCGTACGTCAGCACTTCCCATTAAGAAATATATATATATATATATATATATATATATATATATATATATATATATATATATATATATATACATATTATATATATATATATATATATATATATATATATATATATATATATATATATTTATATATATATATATATATATATATATATATATATATATATATATATATATATATATATATATATATATATATATATATATATATATATATATATATATATATATATATATATATATATATATATATATATATATATATATATATATATATATATATATATATAATGTGCTAGTTTTGGTTAGCGAAATACAAAAGAGTGCTCAATGACATATAGAAAGAGCGAAATGTATAATTGTGCAAAATACCTCAAAAACTTACCACTACAGTCTGTTTCATCCAGAGGTAATCTTCAGGTGGTAGACAAATTTCGAAAATGTGCGAGCTTCTTTTATGCTCAAGGAGGAAACGTGGGCGCGTGGGTGGTTGAATAGCATGCATTCCTATCTTTGTTTAGTTTGTTTACCTGAAATCTGCTTTTGTGTTGGCAGGCCGAAACTATTTCCGATCTTTTATTAAGCAAGCAATTGTTTTTTTCTTTCAAGATAGTAATTTTGTCGTCCAAACATAAATTACGTCTTTTGGATCCTCCCGTGTAAGAAATAGACTTTTTTATTATGGACCATTTTATGGTGAAATCTGTTTTGTTTTGCTTTAATTGCCAAACGTGTTTCGAAAGTTCCGTTTCGTTCGAATATTTTTTATGTGTGAAAGATTTAATATGATTCCTGTATCGCTCTTTGAATGTGTTTGAGGTCATGCCAATGTAGTGCTTTGTGTCCTGTGTGTTGCCTGTGCTAATTGTTGCTTTGTATACAATGTCCTTGCTCATGCACTTGTTCTGCAATGGGCATGCGTGCTTGTTCCTACAGTTACAGTTCTCTGCGCTAATGTCCTGTGGTTGGCTTTTCCTAATTATGCGTGTGTTGTGGCTTGTGATAATTGACTTAACGTTGCTCATGCAGCTGTAACATGCAGCTGTATATATATATATTACTATTACAACGGTTTGTAGCTGATCTAAAAATCTTTATTAAAAACATTCCTAATGGTTAAAATAATAAATTATACTAAATATTCGGCTGCAACTGCAAGGCTTCTTTAGAGTATATGAAGTGTTTCTTTCGGTGCCTACACGATGAAATAAGTTCGTTCCTAGAGTTCAGTGTAGCCATTTCGGGATGGCAGCTAATAAAAAGCTTCTCATGTAAACATAGATTACATCTTTTCTTTCTGGCAGAGTATGCCTTGCAGTGTTTGATGATTTTCCACTTCAGTGAAAAGTTCGCGTTTGTATCTTTTAAGTTCCAAATAGATCTGCTCAGTGCGGTGCTGTACTTACGTTAGGGGTTTCTGAACAGGGGCGGATCCAGACGTCTAATCTGACCGTAGCATTTTGGCGCCGACGTGGTCGTAGGCCACGTCTTGTAGGGGGGTCCGGGGGCATCCTCCCCCTGGAAATTTTTGAAATTTGAAGCCTGGAAATGCCATTTCCAGCGTTCTGAGCATCGAAATTAATCTTAAAGTTTGCGCCTATCGTACCAATTATTCATCCAAAAACGCACAAAAATCACAAAATTTATTCATGAACAAACCTCCTTTCAACATTAACACTACACAACGATCACCATTATAACGGTGTTATACTTTAAAACTATGTTATAACAGCAGCAAATTGAAACACCAACGGGAAATGTTCATACTGTACGTCTTGAAACAGCAGCGTCGCGAAACAGCATAATGTTAGTTCTAGAATCACTTGGAACAGCAGTATAAAGATAGTAAGGAAAATGTTAACTTGTAGATCACTTGAAATAGCAGCATAAAGATAGTAAGGTTAAATGTTAACTTCTAAAATCACTTGGAACAGCGACATAACGATAGTGAGGTGAAATGTTAACCAAAACATATGAATTTTCTTATCTGAAATTGATGCTGTTGTTTCTCGTGGGTACATTGTGCAGTTAAACAATGGGGACAGTGATTCAATTTTCTCTTTTGAGGTGCTTTCAGTAGGTGTTATGGGAAAGTAGGTGACGGCTCCATTGACAGTTCATTGCGTTGCTGTATGCTTCAGTGATTATTGGTTTGCAAGGATCTTTGTTTGTCAGTGAATTCAGAGAAATATCAGACAAACACATTGCAAAAGTATTTGCACTAAATGTGGCTTTGTTGTGCTGCTGCTCAATAATGGAATGTTTGGCATAAAATGTAGAATTTAGGAAAAGTTCAATACTTACAAGTCAAGGGAGGTAAGATGCAAGGGATTCGTTGTCACACAATGCAATGGAACAAGCATTGTACAAACAATTGCTATCTGCAGTAGTCTTAAATATGGGAAATGCAGAAAACTATGTACATGTAAACAGAATGACATGCAGAAATATTCCTGTAAGAAAGTACAAGATGTGATTCTTATAATTAATAACTCCAATTAATATGTGCAAATTGTATATTAACCTACTCATTGAGTGACTTTGCTAAATAAAAAAACAGAAAAAGCATAAAATGCCAGATTAACATCTTCAGTGCAGGTTCCACTTATCCCACAGATCAATAAAAGCTTTTAGAAATTATATCTCATGGACACTTAAATACAAGAGCTAGTGAATAAATACAAGTGCCAGTAAATATCATAGATCTGATTCATCATAGTGGCTAGTACTTTCCAGGGATTACTAATTCCAAACAGAGGGCCTTTGCTTAAAACATCTAATTACTGATTTGCAGATAATTTGCAAACTGATTGCTCTCCCACTTGTTATTTTTCTCAAACTCAATTTTTGAAATTCAAATAAAGTTGCCAATGAAAATAGTTGACATATGCAAATAATTGTCTGGGCTGATGCCAAAGCAAAATTTAAAATGCAATATTTCTGCACATGTTTAATAGATGACATAACCAGTTTACAAATCATAAATGACTTGTCAAACTATGTAAACAAAGAAGCCTTTTCACTATATTTGAGCCTACAGTATTAATCATTTGTACCGGTACAAGTAAAATAAAAAGTAGGTCAATTGCTGCTTGATAATAGCCCTGTGAACAGTTAGAATGGAAACATAGCTACTTTCCTTTCTCTTCCTTGGACTAATAATGAATGACCAGTTAATGTTCAGTGAAAATCAATGAGAGACTGCCTTTAGTCTATAAAAGTTTCCAGACAACTGACTATAATGCAGCAAGGGCAAGTTGAAAACAATAAGGAAGACAAGTATGATTATTTGGTATTCAACAGTACAAATATTAAAACAAAGTGCTGCACACCCTGCACAAATGTCCAGGTCCTCCAGGACCCCCCCCCCCCACACACACACACATACATACAAGCCCAACAATCATGCTAAATGGTTCCATTTCAGGGCAGCAATGAACTACAATATTATAATAAATATCTCAGAGTAAACTATTTCGATGATTTATTCTACACTGGAGTGAGTTGCATATAAAACATAAGCACAGCAGACTTACATTATTTATGGCGAATTAATAAATACGACACAGAATATGCCAAGGTTGGCTATCTAATAAATAATATGGCAATATGCCAGGCCATGCTGTATATTTTATATACGCTTCACGACAAAAAATATGGTAATATATTCCAATGACTGTGTAAACTATTCGATATGTTAATATTTATATATTATTCATAAGACTGACCTGACAGGAAGGTGATTTAAACAGCGTTCTAGTTCACTTTGCGGGAACTGCAAATGTGAGAAATCGCACACACAAACTTTCTTGTCTTCCTTCTTTCGTGATTCCTCCGCAATAGCCCTTTCACATAGCGATACAAAGCTCGTCGAGTGCATCAGTAGATGCCATGACTCTTTGTATATATTAAATTTCTTCCGACGAGCGAAGAGTAAAATTTACCGATTTAATACAACCACGCAGTGCATGATTACAACAGTCGAACAGTCGAACCGAGGAGCAAAGACCAATAGATCAAATCTCTGAGATCAAACATCGCCCTGAAGTAGCTTCGACAGTAGCAAACCGTAGCATTTTGCCTCATTCTGATTGGCTTGCTTCGGCTAACCGTAGCAAACCAATCATGATGCCGTATTTGCCGATTTTTGCTACGGTCAGTTTCAATGTGACCGTAGCAAAAATTTGTAAATACAGCGCTATGATTGGTTTGCTACGGTCAGACCATACTGACGGTAGCAAGCCGATCAGAATGAGGCAAATGCTACGGTTTACAACGGCGCGCTGCGACTTCAGAACGATGCGATATTATCGCTCAAAAAACCCGCAAATACGGGCTGTACTTTCGGGCCGAATGAGGAATCTTTCAAAAAAGCCCGGAATTTAGCGCCAAATGGATAAACCTCCATAAAAAAGGTACAAAATCATTCAGAAATTAAAAAAAATTGCAAAAATTAATAAATAGTATTTGCAATGCATTTGGCCAAGGTACACCCTAGAAAAAATTATCTTTGAAAAATCTGACCGTAGCATATGCTACGGTTGCAACGGTCTGGATCCGCCCCTGCTGAAGGTGCTTGTATGATTATTATAGCGCGACTTGAAGCTACCTTCGGTAATACCAACGTACGTTTCGACATCGCCAGTCGTTAAAACCACCTTTAACTACCACAATCTGAGACTAACAATCGAAGCGAATAAGAAACGCGTGGACTATCTGGACGTCATGCTAGACCTAACAACCGGCGGCTACAAGCCATTTAACAAGCCAGGGAATGAGATACAATATATCAATCGCCACAGCAACCACCCTCCAGTAATACTCCGAACCAAACCTGATGCTATCAATAAACGCCTTTCCAGCATGTCCTCCAATAAACAAGCATTTAATTCAGCAGTTCCACCATATCAGAAAGCCTTGAAAAACCGTGGCTACGACCATGAACTCCCTTACAACCCCCAGCCACGAAAATCTAACCGACAGAGGTGTAGAAATGTTATATGTTTTAACCCACCTTTCAACGCAAATGTTTCCACCAACATAGGACGCAGATTCCTAGCCATCATTGACGAGTGTTTCCCTCAGAACCACCCCTTCCGGAAAATTTGCAATCGCAACACATTAAAATTGAGCTACAGCTGCATGCCGAATGTAGCAAGTATCATTTCGTCCCACAACAAAGCCATACTCACGAAACATACCAACACGAAACCAACTGTTCGTGATACCTGCAACTGCCGTCGAAAAATGTCCTGCCCATTGGATGGGAAGTGCCTAACAGAGGGAGTCGCATACCAAGCAACAGTTAAAGGAGACGACACTGGCGATGTCCAAACTTACGTTGGCATTAGATAATCTCAAATAATCTGAACTGTTTGAGGGTAGGTTGACCAAGTGGGTCAACCTAGTAACGCTAACTGAACCCGAATCCGGGGCGAAACGTCCTAAACTGACCGCAACCAGTTATGACACTTCTGCGATAGTGATATATACAAACCATAAAAGTTTTGGCTTATCTTACATGTTAATATGGTTCAGTGATGGTGCTTTTGGGGAAGGCCTTTTTGAGGAATATTTCACAAGAAAATTCCTTTTCAACAACCGTCGGAAATTGTTAATTTAGGGCTTATAGCTTCAAATAAACAGCTGTGAACCTACATTAGCTTTTTTTCCTAAATCTTTTTTATAGAAACATAATTGGTATTCATTCAAATATACATTTACTGTACTGCTCAAAAATTTAACACGCTTGTTGCGTTTAAACTCATGCTACGTTTGCTTTCATTCTGCTTTTA
>CAWLCR010000007.1:0-156088 GCA_963855995.1 Muricea muricata | reverse complement strand
GATTAAGTTGAACTTCATTGCTTGATTCCTCTACATCAATAATGCTGTCATGTTGATGATCATGAGTAGAGCTACTGTCCTGATAATAGACTAGTTTACTTAAGGTAACCTTCTGGCTAACCTTACAGTACATAGCAATGCGCTCATGGCCATGTCACCTAATTAATTGTCTCACTGCACCAATATTTATAGCTAGCTGTTATGTAGAATGTGAAACATTTTGTCAACGAAGTTACCTGTCCAAATGAACAATTTTCAACATATTCTTCTGCTTGACCATTATCATCTGACATGTCCTATAATTAAATGAATTAATCCAATGTTTTTTGTGATAATCAAATTTTAAAATTATCTCCCTATAATTTTTAACCAAAAAAAAATTACACATAAATGGACATTAGCATTTATTCAAAATAATTATCCAATGAATATTCGTTTACGTAAGTACCAATACACTACAATAAAGGCACACTGACACATCCTGCATGTGTAAAGTACTAGCAGGGGGGGATCGAGACGTCTAATCTGACCGTAGCATTTTGGCACGTGGCCATAGGCCACGTCTTGTAGGAGGTCCAGAGGAAATTTTTGAAATTTGAAGCCTGGAAATGCCATTTCCAGCGTTCTGAGCATCGAAATTAATCTTAAAATTTGCACCTATCGTACCTATTATTCATCCAAAAACGCACAAAAATCACAAAATTTATTCATCAACAAACCTCCTTCCAACATTAACATTACACAACGATCACCATTATAACGGTGTTAGACTTTAGAACTATCTTAAAACATCAGCAAATTGAAACACCAACAGGAAATGTTCATACTGTATGTCTTGAAACAGCAGCGTCGCGAAACAGCATAATGTTATTAAGATAAAAAGTTTAACTTGCAGATCATCTTGAGACAGCACCATCACAATAGTTTATGAAATACTTAAACGTGGATAATATTGAAACAGCAGCACAACGGCATTTAGGAAAAATGTTAACATGTGGAGCAAGCTGAAACAGCAGCATAACGATAGTAAGGTAATATGTTAACTTGAATAACTTCTAGAATCACTTGGAACAACAGTATAAAGATAGTAAGGAAAATGTTAACTTGTAGATCACTTGAAATAGCAGTATAAAGATAGTAAGGTTAAATGTTAACTTCTAAAACCACTTGGAACAGCAACATAACGATAGTGAGGTGAAATGTTAACCGAAATATATGAATTTTCTCATCTGAAATTGATGCTGCTGTTTTTCGTAGGTACATTGTGCAGTTAAACAATGTGGACAGTGATTCAATTTTCTCTTTTGAGGTGCTTTCAGTAGTTGTTATGGGAAAGTAGGTGACGGCTCCATTGACAGTTCATTGCGTTGCTGTATGCTTCAGTGATTATTGGTTTGCAAGGATCTTCGTTTGTTACTGAATTCAGAGCAATATCAGACAAACACATTGCAAAAGTATTTACACTAAATGCGGCTTTGTTGTGCTGCTGCTCAATAATGGGATGTTTGGTATAAAATGTAGAATTTAGGAAAAGTTCAGTACTTGTAAGGCAATGGAGGTAAGATGCAAGGGATTCGTTGTCACACAATGCAATGGAACAAGCATTGTACAAACAATTGCCATTTCCAGTAGTCTTAAATATGGGAAATGCAGAAAACTATGTGCATGTAAACAGAGTGACATGCTGAAATATTCCTGTAAGAAAGTACAAGATGTGATTCTAATAATTAATAACTCCAATTAATATGTGCAAATTGTATATTAACCTACTCATTGAGTGACTTTGCTAAATAAAAAAACAGAATGAGCACATAAAATGCCAGATTAACATCTTCAGTGCAGGTTCCACTTATCCCACAGGTCAATAAAAGCTTTTAGGATTTATATATCTCATGGACACTTAAATACAAGTGCTAGTAAATAAATACAAATGCCAGGAAATATCATGGATCTGATTCATCATAGTGGCTAGTACTTTCCTGGGATTACTAATTCCAAACAGAGGGCCTTTGCTTAAAACATCTAATTACTGATTTGCAGATAATTTGCAAACTGATTGCTCTCCCATGTGTTATTTTTCTCAAACTCAATTTTTGAAATTCAAATAAAGTTGCCAAGAAAATAGTTGACGTATGCAAATATTTGTCTGGCTGGTGTCTGCACATGTTTAATAGATGACATAACCAGTTTACAAATCATAAATGACTTGTCAAACTATGTAAACAAAGAAGCCTTTTCACTATATTTGAACCTACAGTATTAATCATTTGTACCGGTACAAGTAAAACAAAAAGTAGGTCAATTGCTGCTTGATAATAGCACTGTGAACAGTTAGAATGGAAACATAGCTACTTTTTTTTCTTTTCCTTGGACTAATAATGAATGGCGAGTTAATGTTCAGTAAAAATCAATGAGAGACTGCCTTTAGTCTATAAAAGTTTCCAGACAACTGACTATAATGCAGCAAGGGCAAGTTGAAAACAATAAGGAAGACAAGTATGATTATTTGGTATTCAACAGTACAAATATTAAAACAAAGTGCTGCACACCCTGCCCAAATGTCCAGGTCCTCAATGACCATCCCCCCCCCCCCACACACACACATACATACAAGCCCAACAATCATGCTAAATGGTTCCATTTTAGAGCAGCAATGAACTACAATACTATAATAAATACCTCAGAGTAAACTATTTCGATGATTTATTCTACACTGGAGTGAGTTGCATATAAAACATAAGTACTGCAGACTTAAATTATTTATGGCGAATTAATACATACAACGACACAGAATATGCCAAAGTTGGCTATCTAATAAATAATATGACAATATGCCAGCCCATGCTGTATATTTTATTTATTATATGAGTATAGAGATTTAGGTGTAGTATTCAGCTGAAATAAAACTCGTATTTCACTGCATACTATATTTTTTTACATGTGAAAAAAGTCGTATGAGCGTTTTGATTGGTTGTACGACATTTTTTCACATGTGAAAAAAGTCGTATGAGCGTTTTGATTGGCTGACATTTTCTTACCCAAAAATTCAACGCCTGTTCGCAGGCTAATGTAAACATGGAGTCCGATTTTGTCAACTTACTGAGGAGAGAGATTTATGATATTATGTCTGCAAAAAATCTCGAAAGATCATGAAGAAATGCATTTGTGGTTTCATTAACATGAAATAAACCTCACGGTTGTATTTTCTGCACGGAAACAAATCGTTAAATGGTAAGAAATTTTGTTTTTATATTTCGCTTGTATTTTGTTGGGTGTCAGTATATCAAATATTTGGTATCTCTATACTCATCTTTACACTCATATAATAAACAACTTACTTCATGTTTGGTTCGTTTGTACGATTTTTATTATTCACTCGTTGTGAAGGATCGCTAAACTCACTCGTTCGCTGCGCTCACTCGTTCGTTTAACGATCTTTCACAACTCGGGAATAAAAATCGTACGCACTCACCAACCATGAAGTAATCTCTATATACGCTTCACGACAAAAAATATGGTAATATATTCCAAAGACTGTGTAAACTATTCGATATGTTAACATTTATATATTATTCATAAGACTGACCTGACAGGAAGGTGATTTAAACAGCGTTCTTGTTCACTTTGCAGGAACTGCAAATGTGAGAAATACAATCACACACACAACTTCCTTGTCTTCCTTCTTTCTTGTCTTCCTTCTTTCGCGATTCCTTCGCAATAGCCCTTTCACTTAGCGATACAAAGCTTGTCGAGTGAATCAGTAGATGCCATGACTCTTAATCTAATTCCGCACGGCTATTTACACCCAGGAAAAGGAAAGCATAGTGAAGTCTGAAGTTCATCAAATATTGCGGGTACGTGGTTCAAGGGTGGCGGTGAGTGGGTGGTCATCACTGATCTCAAAAATATGGCGGACTATATTGCACTACAATATTTCGTATTTTTGGAAAGAGATTTGGCAACTTTCACAACCAACGAAGGGTGGTCATTTCTGATCTCAGGAATATGGCGGACTATCAGGAGTAACACTTAAGGCATCCAAAAAGGCGAGAAATAAGACGAAAACGGCTGCCACAAGACTCTTGAAGAGAGATTAATTTGGGGAAAATACAGAGAAGCGCAAAGAATTGACTAGGGCGTGAAACACAAGGCAAGTTTGTTGATAATGCGTATTTATACTTGTGTTTTAATGCTTTATAAAGGCCGGCGTAGCCGTACTCATCCAGTCTATTCAGTGTTTAAATTCCAGAGTTAGTTTATGTTTTGTAAATGCAAGACTGTCTTCTTATTACCAATGTAATTAATAGGTCGTATTTTATACAAAATTTAAGCTTACATTAGGCGTAATAACATACTGATGACAAATGTGCCATTTAAAAAAATTGTCAATAAAACAAGGATTAAAAACTGATATTTTGTCATTTTGAAAAAATATACAGAAAGAATAACAATTGCCGTGTTGCTATGACAACAACCTATACAAGTACTTCATGTAACTCCGAAAATATAGTTGCATGCTCTTAGTTAGTGGCGAGGGGTCGTTGCATGCATGTATTTCTAGTATATATTCAATTTTTTACGACGAGTGAAGAGTAAAACTTACCGATTTAATACAACCACGCAGTGATTACAACAGTCGAACCGAGGAGCGAAGATTAAAGACACAATAGATCAAACCTCTGAGATCAAACATCGCCCTGAAGTAGCTTCGACAGTAGCAAACCGTAGCATTCTGATTGGCTTGCTTCGGCTAATCGTAGCAAACCAATCATAATGCCGTATTTGCTGATTTTTGCTACGGTCAGTTTCAATGTGACCGAAGCAAAAATTTGTAAATACAGCGCTATGATTGGTTTGCTAAGGTCAGACCATACTGACCGTAGCAAGCTAATCAGAGTGAGGCAAATGCTACGGTTTACAATAGTGCGCTGCAACTTCAGAACGATGTGATATTATTGCTCAAAAAAGCTGCAAATACGGGCTGTATTTTCGGGTCAAATGAGGAATCTTTCGAAAAAACCCGGAATTTATCGCCAAATTGATAAACCTCGATAAAAAAGGTACAAAATCATTCAGAAATTTAAAAAAATTGCAAAAATTAATAAATAGTATTTACAATGCATTTGGCCAAGGTACACCCTAGAAAAAATTATCTTTGAAAAATCTGACCGTAGCATATGCTACGGTTGCAACGGTCTGGATCCGCCCCTGAGTACTAGCATATACTACCAGTTACCATTATCTTCTAAACTCACCACATTGCATGCTACAGCTAATTCTTGTCTGAATGGTTGACTCACACTTGGAATATTTGCACCCTATTTGAGGTTCAATAAGAGCAGGAAAACATTTTAGCAATCCTTATTCAATGGTCTCACTCTGCCTATAGTCTTTCATACTGTCCATTAAATGTGCTACCAGTAATTGCGTTTGAGCCACAGTGCACAATATTTGCACACTACTGAGATATTTTACTCTTAATATAGCCAACAATTGAGCCAGACCAGCAGCCCTGAGATATATACACAATCAGAGTTGTGACTTCTTCTACTAAATCCAGATGGGACGTGTACAAACAGTGCTAACACAGTAAATAAGTGCAATTTAAATGTGAAAGTGCAGCAAAGTTTTTTTAGAAATTTAAGCATATTAGTTATACTTACATACAGTATAGGGTTACATTGGGTGTTCAGGTTTCCACACTTGATCATGACTCTCTGCTGAAGGTGCGAGGTATGTAGGGAGTATGAGTACTCGGATAGAGTTGGATACTTCAGTAGATTGACTTGTTGAAATGCACATTATTGGGCCTTACTTTTTCAAAGGGAATGTAAACAGAATTGTGTAACTTCGAATGCTCAATGAATTTGTCTTCCCACAACTCGCTGAACATTTTAACAATCAGTATTGGGAGGGACGGTTTTGGGGGCTTTGGTGGGCTCAAGATGGCGCACCTGCACATCGCCTTATTGCAGTTAGAGATCGCCTCATCGATGTGTTTGGGAATATTAGGTCATCATGTTGAATGGCCACCTCGCTCACTGGACTTGACGCCATGTGATTTTTTCTTGTGGGGATCCATGAAAGATAAAGTTTTTTCAACTCCACTGCACGATATTGATGAGTTGCGCGAGAAAATTGTCCGATAAGTCAATGCTTTACGAGAACTTGCCCTGTGGCGTTGTACCATGCTTTACGAGATCTTGCCCTGTGGCGTTGTACCATTGAGTAGCCAGCCACTCACCCAACCATCTGGACCATCCAGAGTTGCCCGATACTCATCAGTGAACACAACATTTTCGAAATTGGTTTTCATGCATGACTTAGCCCAGTCCAAGCGTGCCAGCTTATGTCTTTGTTTCAATGGTGGTTTAATAGTTGGCTTTATAACTTTTCCAAATCTTCTTAAGATCTTGCACCATCCAGCTCTGGATCTTGATGGGACTCCAGCTTCACAAAATATCCTGGCACTCGTTGAATGAGGATTTTTTGATGTTTTCTTTACTGAGCTGATTTCCTTACGAGAAATCTTTCGGAACCTTCCTTTATCCGCCCTCCCCCTCACTTTATTACTATTTTCTATAAATATTTTGACTGTGCGATGATCTCGATGAATTAACTTTGAACTATCCAAACTGGTTTTGTCATGGCTTAACAATTCTGCTATTTTTTGCTTCTCCTCAGGTTTTAGGTCTGTTTTTTACATCCCATATTGGTAACTGTTAAAAGACTGAGTGAGATTTTTGCTGGTTTTTATAAGGGTTGCATAATAATTATTTACATTAATTACGAGAGTTTTATGCAAAAAATCAATTACTTTGGAGTTAACTGTTCTTGCTTCATTGCACTTCATATAAACTTAACCATTATGTAAAGTTATTCTAATTTTTATGAACAAATCTTGCACGAGGCAATGTAATCTTCAACTGTTTGGCGCATTTTTGGCCAGAAAAACCGGGAGAAGATACGATCGAGCGTGCGAGTGATACCTAAATGACCAGCAAAACGGCAATCATGAACGCCCTATAAAACCTGAGGTATAAGTGATTCAGGAATGACTATGCTATAGTCGGGAAATGAATTGCGTGTTTGCTGGAATCGGCGTGTCAACAGGCCATCACGCAAATATAATTTGTTGTAATTAAACCAAAAACATCGTAGCTTAGGGTCGTCACGCCACTCTTGAAAAACTGGCCGACCATTGTTAGCAAGTTTAGACACAATAACTCTCGAAAGAACGGGATCTTGACGCTGTAAATCTAAAAGGTTAAGTGTAGGATCAATGGTTATCGTACTTATGTTCGCTGCATCTGAGGGTACATGCGTGTTATTTGCATTGCGAGGCAACCAGGAGAGCGCGTCAACGTTAGTATGTAAGCAACCACTTTTGTGAGTAATGCTGAATTCAATTCCTGTAGGTCCATGATCCATCGTGCAATTCGACCTTTAGGCTCCATGCTTTTGAGCCATCGCAAAGAGTTGTGATCGGTAATCAACTCAAATTTTCTCCCCTGTAAAAAAGAACGCCAAAATGTTTAGTTCCAAAAACGACAGCTAGCGCTTCTTTCTCAGTTGCTGAAAATTTTCGTTCACGGTCAGTAAGCATGCGCGAGGGGTAAGCGATAACCTTCTCGTTGCCTAAGTCATCCCTTTTGGGATAGAATGGCACCAAGGCCAACATCCGGCGCATCGGTCTGGAGAATAAAATCATGGTCAAATTCAGGATAGGTAAGTATAGGCGCTGAGCATAGCAAATTCTTAAGTGTCTGAAAGGCGTGTTCGCAGGCTTCTGACCAAATAAAACGAGCATTCTTTTTGGGAAGGTCGGTAAGCGGCACAGCAATGGTCGAAACACTCTGTATAAACCTGCAGTAATAGCTAGCAAGACCTACAAAGCTGCGCATGGACTTAATAGAATCTGGTGTTGACAAGGTCTGTCCTGCCTCAATTTTTTGAGGGTCAGGTTGTATTCCATGTGCAGAAATTAAATGACCTAAGTATCGTACTTGTTGCGCTCCAAATGTGCATTTTGGCAATTTAACGCGCAGATTATGCTGTCTAAAACGCAAAAGGACTGCTCGCAAACGCTCACAATGTTCGTCAAATGTCTTAGAAAATATAATGACATCGTCTAAATAACAAAGGCACATTTCAAAACTCAGGCCAGAAAGTACAATTTCCATCATGCGTTGAAAGGTAGAAGGTGCCGACGCCAAACCGAATGGCATACGCAAAAATTCATACAGACCATTTTGTGTTGTGAAAGCGGTTTTTTCTCGATCGTTAGGGTCCTTCGGAATTTGCCAATAGGCAGAATGCTAGTCTAGAGTACTGGGGGGCTTTGCATCGGTGAGTGAGTCTAACAGGTCGGAAATATTTGACAAAGGAAATGCTTCGCGTTTTGAGATCTGATTCACTTTGCGATAATCAACACAGAACCGCAGTTTACCATCCTTGTTGCGGACTAAAACAACAGAAGCCCATGCACTAGTACTCGGTTGAATCACATTTTGATCAAGCATTTCTTTAACATGTTTACTTGTCTCATTTCTATAGGTATATGGTAAACGTCGTGGACGTTGTTTGATAGGAGCGTTATCGCTCGTATCAATCTTATGATTGACTATGTCATCATATCCAAGTTCATCCGAAACACGTCTGAGTAATCCAAAAGTAAACATTCAAGTTTTTGTTTCTCAAGCATACTTAGTGAAGGATCGATGGCCTTGTCTAACTTATGTCTAAGTGATTCTGATGCATTAACAGTGCTGCATGAAAATGCATTTTTGTAGCGCGCATTTGTACGAGAATAACACTTAGTGCCGGATGTGACTAGCAGCGAGAATTGTGCTACGGTTGTTCCGGCTACTAGTTCGACAGGTTCTTTGGATGTGTTCATGATTTTTAGTGGCACAGCGCGAGCGCATGGTGAAACTGCAGCATAGGCTACTTGAAGATTTTGCAAGCGCCCCTGGAATGGTTTGGCTGGTCCAATCATACCTACCGATGCTTGTAAAGTTTTGTTGGCATGCCCCTGAATTAACATTTCAACACGACCAGGAATAGAAATATTTTCTGTTAGAACTATACTTGTTTTACCTTTGAGCTTGGATTCAACGAACAAGGGAGCTTGGTTTTTTCCAAGTTTGGGTTCCGCATTCTTGACAACAACACCAGACAAAGGTTGGGTTTGCGATGAAATATAATTCGCAATTATTGGGGTAGCCCCGTGAGGCCTGACTAAATGGTATAACCACCTATCCCCTAAAGTTATCCCCCTAAGATCTAAATGGTGAGTCAATAGAAAGTCCCACCCTAGCACACAGTCATAACTAATGTTATCAGAAACTAAAAATTCAGCCGTCAAACATGCACTACTATTTAATGCTACAGATGTATTAAACTACCCAGCATATCTAAAGCATTTCCAGTAATGGAAACGCAACTTATAGACTTGGGTTTGAGTCTGTTATCAAAATTTAAAACAGCATGCACATGTGAAGAAATAAATGATTTCATTGAACCTGTATCAATTAGGGCTCTAGCCTGTACGCCTTCAATAGTCACTTGAGTCGTTGGGTGAATTGGAAGTTCCTGACAGCTTGCAACGTGTTTGGCCCTTTTATTTCTCCTCGAGTTCTTGGGACGGTGCACAGACCTCATCGACGCGCCGTCCGATTGGAGTTTAAAGGTGCGGTACAATCCCTTGCCAGATGTCCTCGTTGATGGCAATTAAAACTCGTAATTTGACCATGATTACTACGACAATCTCGCGCAATATGTCCACGGCGACCACAAGAATAACATGTAGACTGATTGGAATGGTGACAACGCGTATTGCGCTGCGTCCGTTCACGTTCCAGCTCCGCTCGCAATTCACTTTCGTCTGTCGATAATTGCTCCACCAACGCTGTCAATTTGGCGATTTCCTGGGACTCAGGCGAGGACACGGAAGCTATGTTTCGCTAGATCTGGGTATGCTTGTTCTTTTGATGGCTCGCATATTTTGTGTAAATGTCACCATTTTTTCCAAAGTGGGCACAGGGTCACTCTCCAGAAGCTTGACATGTAACGCGTTGGGAAGACCACGCATAAATTAGCGCGCCGTAAGTGCGTTCATTTGGTCCGCACACAACTGAGGACCAGCAAGCCGCAGCAGTTCTTCCAATTCTCAGCGAAATACTGCAGGATCCTCGCCAGGGCGAAAACAGCACGATTCGAACTTGCGATAGTTGCTCTCTCATTCAACCGGAGAACAAAGAGATGCAAGGAGGTTCCTCTTTAGGGTGGTGTAATCAGCACACTCCGAATCTGTTAAGAAATAGAAATGGGTGGCTGCCCTACCACAAAGAAAAGCTGGCAGTTTTCGAAGTTTTTCGCTATCCGACCATCCACTCGTGTCGCTGCATGCATCGAAATGACGAAGCCAATTCCAAAAATCGCCCGGACCATCGTACCGGTCTGGTGGAATATTCGAGCGTGGAACGCTTGCTCCAACAACACTACCTCCCTCTTCACTGCTTGTGCTTGGCTGTTCAGGCATCGTTCGTTTTCCGCTGCCACCGAATTATGTAACATGCACAGACAAACGTTCAGAAACGTCTCTCTTTATTTCAACGTACCCACAACACACTAACTCATATTTACAATTTGGGCTATATATATAGTAATCTCTGTACACATGAATCTTTTCAGGTATTTTACATTACACAATCAAAGTATTGATATACAGGAAAAATGCAAGCATGCGTACTTTCCCAAGGACTATGCTTCTATTCATACTGAGTAAAAGTACATGTGTTATCAGATGTTGATTAGTTCACGCGAACTCTCTAGATCGTATTACATTTTTTCATGCAATACCTTGTCCCGTTACACGTCAGTGCTATTGGGAGATATCGATAATTTTCTCATTTGCATAATAATGATTAACAGGGTGTATTATTATTAGAGCATAAGTCTGACTATTATTTAAGTTATATCTTGATCCTATAACCATCATTTTAGTCTTATTTGGGTGAGATTGGAGTTTGTTGACAGTTAACCAATCTGTGATATTTTCCAGATCTGAACTTAAACTATCAGCTATCTTCGCAGTATCATGCGATGATGTAAAAATTTGTGTATCATCGGCATATAAACAGGGAATTGTCGACTTTAAACAGTTCGGTAATTAAATCATTTATATAAATTAAGAAAAGTAAGGGGCCCAATATTGATCCTTGAGGAACCCCAGATATTATTTTTTTCCTTTTTAGAGAGAAAGCCATTGATTTGACATTGTTTGTACCGATCTGTCAAATATGATTGAAACCATTTAATAATACTTACTTATGTAAATAATTTATGCACTCGTGGGTTTAACTTAGTGCTCGGCCATTGAAATTCTAACAATAGATTATTTTCAATAGTTTGCGGGTTTTTTGGTACACCCTGTAGACTGACATGATTGAGTATTGTTATCACGATTAGCTTCTTGGTCTAATTTGCATTGATCTGATTGGCCTTGTAGGAATTCTTTTTTCGACACTTCAGATACTTGTTTTGTCACAGGGGATTTGTCGTTCGAATTAAAACAGATGTCATGCGAATCAGCATGTTCATCGGGTGAGATTTGTGCTTGTTATTTCAACAAATCACGCTCCTTTAATATTGCTCTGACTTTCTCGGCCAAAATAGTTGAAAACTCCCTTAACATAGTGTCAGTTTTAAAACCGTAAGCCAGTTGAGTGCCCTCATCAGGACACAATGTCTTACTCATGGATCCAATAATCACATTAGTCAAGTCAATGACATTGTTGATGGAATTTATCTGCTTTTGCATGGTCGAAATATCTAGTCGGACATTTTCCACATCTTTATTTTCAGGCTTTATATGTGCAGCTATGACAAACAGTTAAACTAGCCTCAACATCGCTTTTATCAGCTGCAAAATCACATGGCTTGACTAATTCGATTGTACTATCAACACTCATCGAGCGATTGGTAATTATATTCGATTGATCGTCGCAAGTTGTTTGCAACACATTCACTATATGTTCTTTAAATAAGTCCATATCTCTCCCCTGGAAAATCAAGTAATTCTGCCTACCCTGGTACCATCAATCAGCAACGTGATAGAGCCCATATCTAAGTTGTTTTGGATAGAATTTCTGCTTACAGTCGAGCTTAAAATACCCTGACCGACCACCATTATTGAATAAGATTAACTGTGTATATTTAGACATAAACAGCTTCAACAGATCCAATGGCAAATTAATTATTTTGCACTGTTTTATTTATTCTCTGCGCTGTTACTATAATCGCTTTTATGTACTATTGTAATCGTTTCTCCAATGACCAAGTGCTTAACTGTTGCGAAAATTAAAATATCAAACATTGTTTGGCCATGGGTACAAGATGATCTTACAACATTTTTCACAAAACCTTTTAAGATGGTTGTATCGTTTACAAATTTCACCGTATGAGGAGAAACACTGAGGTCATTTAACATGATAAGAAAAACCCAAGGGGCCAAGTTTGATGCCTTGCAGAACACCAGCATTTATTGTTTTCCAACTTGAATAATGGTTCTCAATTCGTGTTCTTTGTTTTCGATCAGTCAGAAAATTTGCAATCCAGTTAATTAGGACAGGATGAACTCCAATACGATGAAGTTTCTCTGACAAGATGTTGAAGTCAATGCGGTCAAACGCTTTTGAAAAGTCTAGCATGCAAATTTGAAAAAGAGTACCAGGAGTATCCATCGCTTCATACCATTTATGTAACATGTAAATCAAAGCCATAGTTGTGCTTGATTTTGTGGCTGAACCAAATTGTAGATTGTCAATATGATCATCAATTGATTGTAAAAGCCAGTTATAAACGAATGACTCGAGAATCTTACTAACTATTGGCATAAGAAAAATTAGTCTATATTACATCTGAATTAGCGACGTTGTTATTATAATACCTTAAACGGGCACTATTGCACAATGCATTAATTTCATTTCTATATAAGTGAAACACATCCATATTGCCACTGTTCCAGGCTGCCTGTTGTTTTGGTATTGAATCTTTTATTTCAGAGCTTATCCATGGCTTGTAACTGCTATCAACTTTCATACGTTTCAAAGGAAGGTATTTTTCAATGATGTCATTGACCATCGAAGAAAATATGGGATAAAATTTCAGCAATAAGGCGTTGATTGGGAGGATGGGCATCTCTTATAAAACAGACAGTAGGTGAGTTCTTAGAATGGTTAATTGGCATGAGTAAAATAGAGTTGTGGTCAGAAAACTCAACTGGTGGAACAATATCGAGAGCGTTATAAAATTTATCAGGATCATTAGATCCTCTAGTAAGACGTTTCATGATCTGCCTTAAGGAAGAAAGAACAGCATAATTGTCGATGTTTGAATTGATTGAGGTCACCAGTAAGGATGACAGCAGCTCCTGGGTTGGATGCTAAAATGCGGCCTAAGGACTCCATAATGTAAGCTAACACGGATCTGTTGTCATTACGTGGTGGATGACAAATAGCTCCTAAAATAATCGAGTTAAAACCACATGGTAATCGACTTGGTTTTAGCAAGAGCCATACTGATTCAATATCAGGTACTGAGATATTTTTCAAGTAGAAAACTGGAAACTGATTATTTGCAAAAACGCACACGCCCCTCAGATCAATCATGCCTAAATGTTGAAAACCCATTTAAACCGATGACTGAGTTATCAATGTTGTTGGAGAGCCAAGTACTGATAATTACCACAAAGACCGCAGAATAATTAGATATGGTACTTGATAATTCATAAATTTTATTTACCAGTGACCTTCCATTGAAAATAAACAGAGAAGGGAAGGAGATATTTGACGTAATACTTTTAATTTTAATACAGTAATGAGGATTGTGACTCTTGTAATTGGTAGGAAAATTTGAAATAGGATGATATGGAGTAATTCTAAATGGGATTTTACTTACTGATTCATGTTAGGTAAGGTTATGGGTCGGGTTAAGCAAGGATAGACGATGAAGCTTGACTAGACTGTCTGATGTATCATCAAAGGGGGTTAATAATGTTGTGGAAAAGGCATGGGGGCTTTGTCAACTAATAGTATAGAAAACGCAGAATTACGTGAAAAAATTTTTACCTGTAGCCTGAGAACATCAGACTTAAACACTAAAGTAAAAAATTTAGAATATGAGATAGAGGGCTTGCTAATGGCCATTAAATTACAACAAGAGTTTAAAAAAAGCTTAAGGAAAAAACCCCAAATGCAAAATTGGCAATCTGTTTCGTCGCCCGAACAGCGTGACCAGAACAGTGAACATCGTCATCAAACATCCATTCTTTAAAAGATCAAGCGGGTAATCTTCGCAACGATCCTCAGCCAGTAATTAGTGAGCAAAATTTAAATGATGATATGCAAATTCCACTTAATATTCAAATTCCATCCCCTAACAATGAAGAATCTTCACCGTCAGAGAAAAATCCTATTGTAATAATGGGCGATTCAATCATAAACCATATAAATCCTCAAAAGCTCTCAGGCAAACAGGTAAAAAAATTCACATTCCTGGTAAAACCGCAGAAGAAATTTCAAATCAGATTGATGCAATGAAATCTAAAATAAACCCATCATACGTAATAATTCATGCTGTTACAAATGACATCCCTTTATACAATGTGAATGAATGCACAACAAAAATTGAGAAGCTGGCCAAAAAAGCTAAATCTAAGTTTGCCAATGCAAAGATCGGACTATCCCGAATTACCCTTAGAGAGGACGTGAATGTGAACGACAAGATTAATCAAACAAATGAAAATGTTCGTCAATTGTGTACTGAACAGGGATATTCTTTTATTGATAATTGTAATATTGACTCTTCTGGATTAAATAACAGTAAACTTCACCTAAATGCGAAAAAGGAACTGCACACTTAGCAGTTAACTTCACAAAATTCATGTGACACAAGAAACCAAAGGGAATCTGTCGTTTACCAAGACAGAGTAAGAATTTTCACAAATTTCAATTATTACAACTGGGAAGTCTACTGACATCCCTGGCAACTCAACCTGCATGACCAAGGAGACTATGATACACAATAATGATAACTCAGACCCCAAAGAACTGGACTTAAAATCTTTCACAAATAGTATTGCAAAACAAAGGGGCTTAAAAATTGCAAGTCTTAATGTGAATAGTTTATATAGCAGACATATAGATGAAATTCGCACCATGTTAGGTAATTATCTATTTGATGTTTTTCCCATAAATGAATCTAAAATTGATTCAACAATACCTGATTCTGAAATTAATATTTCCCGTTATAATATTATTAGAAAAGACTTCAACATTAATTGTGGTGGAGTAGTAATCTACATAAGAGAACATATATCCTTTGCTGAAAGAAACGATTTGGTATCAAAGAATCTTGAAATGATTTGTATTGAAATAAAAAATCCACATTGTAGATTGTTTTTACTAAGTGTTTGGTATAGACCACCAAAGTCCGAAATAAGTTTAATGGGCATGAGCTTTTCCTTCTTAAATGTGATGATGAAGATAAAAAATTCATATTACTTTGTGATTTAAATTGTGATGTTAATGAATCACCTGTAGATGCAAAAAAAAAGCAACAACATTGACTTTGTTTAAAAAAAAAAGATCAAAATGAAGCCATAATAATTCTGTAAATAGTTATCTCTTATATGTATTTTTTATATACATGCCCACCATGGAAATCAGCATATTGATGCTGTTCGGGCTAGCGTGTTGAAATAAAATTGTATGTATGCAGACCACCTGCCTCTCGTTGCTCCGCGCAGTCAGCAGGCAAGAAAAAGCGTGTTATCTCTGGAAAAAGAGATTGTTACCTTAAAGGACACATGGACATGTAGTTTTGTTTGTCTAAACAAAATGTATGATAACCATACTCCAGAAAACTGCAAAGAAAAAGTGAAATTATCAATGGCAGGCTTAGGGGAGAAAAAAAGATTGTATTTGAAAAGAATGGTAATTGGCCACACATCAATGAAAAACTTTTAGAATTTTTCCTAAGCTCAAGGATGGTGGCAGTTATGAGCTCCTCCGAACTGAAGACGGTAGAAATAGTCCATGTGTTGTGTCCTGATATTGCAAAATTTCATTGTGCACATTTTAGAACTAGAATTTTGCAACGCGACTATTTTCCACTATGCTCATTTCAAATCTGATCAGTTCCAAGTCGCACAGGGCGGAGTTTTTTCGTATTTATGCCTTAAACGTTGTAATTTACTACGATCGCTAAGCACCATCTTGTTTAGTTTTTTATAATATACGCATGTGTAGTATCGTTCCATAGGTATCCCAAACAGTTCTTTACGTTCTAAGCTTTTGTATGTTTTTTTCGGAAAGAAAACAAAAAACTGCAAAAAGTCCTCAGAAAGTCAGATACGATATGAGAACTATGCTTGAGAGAGGTGAAGCTGCTGCATTAAGTTTTATGCTGAGCCAGACATCTACTCTACGATCAAAAAAATGAATTTACAAACGTTCTCATCTATCAATAGAAAGGTAACCTGTAAGGGCAAAAATGCCAATGTTGTAGCTTTGAAAAATTCAAAAGCTGTTTGCGAAGATGCTTTTAATAGCGAAGAGTAGAAAACTTGATATGGAAGATGTTCTTAAATACTCTCTGCGACCATTTTCTGCACCTTTAGCAACAAATGGAAGGGAATTTCATGAAAACGTGCAAGTCAAAACTGCTTTCTATAGTTGAGGCTGAAAGTAATGAAGCTTACATAGAAAATGTTGATGTTGACAGTGCATTAATCATCGACGCAATGGCAGTACTCCAAACGATGAAAGTTACAGCAACTACATTTGGCAAACTCGCAGAAGACTTGGTAGCGAAGATCGTCATGATGGCAAATTCTTCCAATTCAAGTAGATTGGATTTTGTTGGAGACAGAGAAAAACGTAGTGCCGGGGAAACATATTTGACTAAGATTTATGGAACCGAACCGCGCATTCCACGCCAATGGAAGAAATTTTTGTCTGGTGGGAGAAATAAGGAAGAACTGCTTAAGTTTATGTTTGAAGAATGGCAAAGATCTGGAACCCGAAGTGCTGAATGGTGTTGAAGTGTTAATCAGGCATGAAAATGAATGCCACAGACTTTACGCAACGAGCAACAATATGGTCTGTCCCATCGTCAATAGCCTAACGTCTAACCACGAGGAAGCAGATACAAGGATGATTTGCCATGCTAAAGATGCCTCGCTGACACATTCCAAAGTTATCATAAAGAGCCCAGATACAGATGTCTTTTTTATTGCCCTGAATGCCGTCGTCGATGTCAATGCGCAGATCTATTTTGAAATTGGTGTTCCAGCCAAGAGAAGAATCATTTTACCAAATAAAGTTAAAGAAGATTTCAGTCCACAGTGTCACAGTCCACACACAAAGTTATAAACTTGAAAGGAATTCTTCAGATATATTTTCTAGATCAATTAAATTTTATTTTCCCCAAGTTTCAAATAAATTGCTGTCTATACAAAAATAAATAGCAGGTTGAAATTTTAACGCAGAGTTTATACCCTCTGCAGATTTAGAAATATATAATAAGCCATGTTACTTTGTTGACTTATTGAACTGAATTATAATAATTTGTTTTTATTAAGGTTGCGACAGCACCAGCGCATTCTATGGAAAGGGCAAGGCAACAGCCTTAAAGGTCGCAAGAAGCAAGGAAGATTATAAAGTCTTCCTTTTCAAATTTAGGCATGTCTTTGCCCCCCACCAACAATCTGATTGTAGAGCTTTCCAAGTATGTGTGCCATTTGTATGGGTGTGAAGGAGAAGAAGACATTGACCGTGTACGCTATCTGTTATTTAAAGGAGGAAAATATGATGAAGAGATGCTGCCTCTGAATAAAGACTCTTTGCAGTTACACATTTATCGAGCAGTGTACCAATGCTTCATTTGGAGACATGCCACACAACCCACTCTCTCTGCCTTCCATCTTTCAAGGAACATGGTTGGGGCATCGATCAGCATGGCAAAGTATTCGTGAAGTGGATGAATCTACCCCCTGCTCCAGATTCTATCCTCGAATTCTTAACTATAAATGTACAAAACAATGTGAAAGCAACAGATGTTCGTGTCTAAAATCAGGGATGAAATGCACGGACATCTGCAAGTGCACTGACTGCAAAAATTGCAAGGAAAGTAGTAGTGGCAATGAATCTGATGATTCCGATGAGGATATTTATAATTTTGATGAAAGCACAAGCAGCAGTGACAAAAATGAGCAATAAAGTTCTGACATGGGTCAGAAAAGGTTTGTTAAACTGCTGCAAAAAGCTTGGTAAAACAATTTAGAGTAGGAATTTTTCATATATGCATGAGATATATTGACGTTTTGTATAGTTAACAAATCTCAAATGAATCAACACAAGAATTTGCATTAGCTAGCACATTTCTTTAATTCAAAGTACGAATCATCATTTAAATGTAAATCCCCTGTATGAAACATCACCAATTATTGTCTCTACTGGAAACCAAAGCTTAAAACGTACTTGTATTGATGCTCCAATTAAGGCATAGAGATCTAAATTACAATCCATCATTCAAAATCACTACTCAGTCGAAAATTGCAGAAATAGGTTCTAATTAAAGGCAACCCAGCCAGTGGAATCTTCTCGTAAGGTCGGGCACAATTAAAAATGGCGGCACTTTAAATTATAATTACATGAGTTAAAAACTGAAAATACACAAAAACTGCGGGTGTAGGACTTGGGATCTCTTCAAATTTGTAATCAGCATGGTCGCATGTTTGTAAAAATATTTCAGTTCTAAAACATGCACAATGAAACTTGATTTCTAGCCATATTTTTGTGCAACAACACATGGACTAAAAACAACTCATTCTGATCCCGTGCCCACCTGTGGGTTATACAATTACCTCGAAAGTGTTTCCAACCAGGCCAAGACATACGTGCGTCCCATTTAAAGAAACTGACCTTGAGAGTGAGGTACAATAATTATATTTTCTGTAATTGTCCCTCTATGCATAAACCAAGAACCTCTTTTCTAATAAAACTAATACATATACATGCAGTGCTGTCCAAAAGTTTTAGGCCACCCCATTTTTGCTTTTTTTATAACAAGGCATATCTAACTCAAAATTGAACCAATTACAATGAAACTGTTACATGTGAGTGAGCAAAACGTTACCTACAACTTACGCCTTTAAAAAAATGGATATTGCAAACTGGAAGCTCTTAAGTAGTATATGTATATACATTACTAGTTTTGTACAAATTCAAAAACAAATCAATGCAAATTAATTTGATTGTTAATTTTTTCATCTAATTCTATTGCAGAGGTTATAGTGTTCCAGAAATAATTAAAACCTTTAGTACGAATTATTGAATCAGCTTAAGAAATCTCATATAATATAACACATTACAAATCTATATCTTTTGATCAGCATTTCTTGATATTCATCCTAACATTAAACGTTTTTGCTCCTTATAATGTCTGCATGTTAAAAAAGTTCCAGTAAAATAGTTTCAAATAGAGTAGCACAAAGGTTTGAAAGTGGCTCTAAGATGGCTAGATTTTGTCCAAACTGAAAACTGCATGTTGCATCAAAAGTTTTTATTTTTTCTGGAATGATTCGATAAGTCTGCTGCAGTGTTATTGTGAAAAAATAATTTTTATGAGTTGTACATTGAAAAATATAAACTATGTGGGAAAGTAGCAAGCCACATGTCCAGTTAAAGCGGACTTTCTAGTCTGCAATATCCATTTTTTAAAGTCGTAAGTTGTAGATAACATTTTGCTCAATCACATGTACAAGTTTCATTGTAGTTGGTTCATTTTTGAAATAGACTTGGCTTTTGTTATAGAAGCAAAAGATTAGGTGGCCTAAAACTTTTACGCAACCTCTTAAGTTTCTAGACAAGCAAGCCACCACTGCACCACTGAGAACTATGAGGTGTAATATCTGTCGTTATTAAATCTTTAAATTTTGCAATTCACTACATTATTAAGTACTCTATCCAGCAGGTATGGTGCCAGAAGTAATTAGAATTCAAAATGGCAGCAGCAGTAATTGTCCAAATGACATCATCAATAAGGCATACGTATGGCGTGCGCACAAAAGTCGGACGTCTGCGAAAGCATAGCCTACTGAAATCTGATTGGTTTTCAGTTATCCTACACTATAAAGTGAGAATATTGAGTTGATGAGAGCATGGTGCTTACAACTTTCACAGACATAAGATTGAAAGTTTATGATGAAGTTCCTACATAGAGAACCCGCTGCTCATTCAGCAACACAGAAAGGTTCCTTTTGGATTTGTAATCAGAGTCCGAGCTGTCATTTCTTTTGCTCCGAAGACGAGGGGTATTTATTTGAAAAGGCTATAGAGTCACAGAAATCAACAAAACAATCTCATACTCGATGTGGTGGTCATCAAAAGTTGGCCAGAATATGTGTGGTCAAAGATTTAATAAAAGCTGCCAATGGCCAACCATTTTTTGTGTGCTCTGACAAAACGAATCCTTGTTCATGGGGTGATTGTACGACTTATAACAAAACCAAAATGTCGTCATGGATCTTCGTGCGTGATCCACAAAGTCAACAAGGACTGTAGGTTCTGCTGCCCAAATGATCAGGAGATAATGGGTTCCTGATAAACCGACCTACGCACATTAGCTTTAATCTTTAAAAATTTCTTTATTACACGGTAGCCTTTCAGTGTTCATAAAATATCAAACTGATTTTCGAAGGGCCGTGTTAACTAAATATTAAATACAAATAACTCTTATTGTAATACATAAACTATATACAATTATGTTACATGCATGCTTTTTTATGACCGCCTTTTGAATGAAGCCAAAGATAAATTGTCAACGTCCCTTGTTATATCATCGGCTAGTTCCTTCCATCTTTGTGCCGCTCGATAAAAGAAACTTCGTTCTTGGTTTTGGCAGAGATAATTTCTTGTTATTACTTCTCAGAGAATAATTCTTATTTTCACTGTTTCTGAAAAAATTCTAAAGATAATCTGGCAATCTGCTAGTTAACGATTTAAATGTCATTATAGTTTCTCTTTTCATAAGAACTTTTTCAATTGGAATCCAATTGAGTTTTTGTAAAATGTCAGTGGATCGAACTTCGTATGATTCCCCATTTATTACATGAGCTACTCTCCCTTGTAATTCAGTAAGTTTCTCAATAATTGAACTAGTTCCATCACTCCATACTGTTGAACATTATGTAATATAAGGCAAAACAAATGCATTGAACATTATAAGCCGGCTATGCATTGGCAAAAAAGGTCCTCCTTTTTTTAATGATGCAATGTTTGCTGAGATTTTTTTTGCTCTGTTTGTCAATGTGTGTGTTTTCCACTTTAGCTGACCGTCTAAGGATTAACCCGAGTGATTTCTTATTTGTAACACGTTTAATATTACTTTGTCCTATAGTAATTACTGGATTACTTTCAAGGTTACTCAGACGATACCTTGAGCCTATTATCATGTATTCAGTTTTAGTGCCGTTTAATGTAAGTTTATTTGCTATAAGCCAATTGTGGACGTTCACAAGATCTTTGTTAAATTTCCACTACGTTCCTCAAAATTAGGTGCCTCACAGGAAAGACTTGTGTCATCGGCAAATAGGTTAGCCTTAGGGATGGATTCATAGCTAATTTTCAAATGTCTATAATTTCAAAAATATTCAAATAAGTCATAACAAACTATATATCAGAAGAAAGCTTATAACCCATAGATTCTAGAAATGCATGTCCTTTGCCCCAATATGCTTTTGTAATCTGACACTAGGCCGATAATTGTACCCCATGCTGAGCAAAAGATGGGTTTATATGAGAAAAGATATCTTCTCACACAATGCTCAGAACTTTGAGAAATTTTGTCAGTAGAATGTACAGACAACACTATCTTAAATGAGCATAGGATTGTTTTGTTGGATAATTCTACTGCCTACAGTGGTGGCACAAATTTTACATGTGATTACCGGTACCAGGTTGTAACCAACAAAGGTTTAGATTTAGGTTTTCTAATTTCGATACAAAGTAGTTCGAGGGCATTTTGCAATAGGTCGACACGCTTTATATATGGAATACTATTCTCAATATAAATTGCGATCCCCCACCGTTTCTATTATGATCAAGCCTAATCACGTCATAACCGGGGATTCCAATTTTACAATCTAGGACAGTACTATCAAGCCTTGTCTCATTTGAAGTTAGAATGTCAAAAGGTTTAACTTGCGTATATGCTAGTAATTCCCCATGATGTTTTAGGAGACTAGCTATATAATGGGCTACTTTGAAGCCTTTAAGTGTAGGGATAGGAGAGCTCACATGTGCTGCTGGTTTCTCTAAGTTAGAAGCATCTTGTAATGGACTTATATCTAATGGCAGTCAATCATGATTATTCAGGAAGCTTTTAAAATTTTTAACTAGGCGTGCAGTTCCTTGTCTGGTAAGATGTAGTCCATATTCATTCAGATGATTTGGTAATATATTCTTATGAATAATGAGATCCCATTTATTATTTTTACATACCTGTGTTAGTTTATCATTAAGATCTTTAATTTTCATGTTCAACTTGGGACCATCATTTCTTATGATCAGTTCTAATAAAAACAAGATTCGTTTTAGGTTGCTGCTTCTCAATTTCTTGTCCAAGTGCAGATATTAAGTTTGCTATTTCTTGTGGTGTGATGTGTTTGATGTCGTTTGTGCCAACGTATTGGATTGACTGGTCAGGTGCCTTGGCCAGGGTAGGTTTGACGTAGTGTTTCATGTCCTCTACTTTGGCTCCGAGAAAACATTTTAACGTTGATGTTATACTTGGTACTCTTTCACAACTTAGCGGGGATTCACGTACTTAAACAGTCTCCTACAATTACCATGCTAGCACGATTTTGGTTACCAGCTTCGTGAATACCAACCATCTCATTGTTACGGTAGTTGGCTTCAGGGATGCCATTCGGGTTCCTGTTTGATTGTTTTTCTTTGGTGATTTTATTATGATTATGGAAATCAGGCCAAGCATCATGGTTTGTGGTTTAGATGTTTTTGGCAGTTGGCTGTTTTGTATGTTCTATTTCAATCTCGCCGTTGTCTTCATCAGTTGGGTAGTTATTGTCGACACCAAGGACGGAAAACCTATTTTGCAACTGGATTGTTGGTCTGGCTACTTCTTTAGTCTGTTGTGCGAATTAATGCATATCATGCGGTGTTTTTTGCTCAGGTTCATTATTATCATTAGTGTTGCCTTTGGCATTAATTTCTCCAACTAATAATCACATTGCTGTAATTAAGCTGCCTATTTCTTCTTCATTTCTTCTTAGTTTTCCCTTGAAGATCGGCTAATATGTAGCTTAAAATATCTAATCTCTCCTTGAGCTTCCCATTTTCATTCTTGAGTTTGGCGTTTTCACTTCTTAGGCTATCAAGATCGCTTTTAACCTTGTATTGTTTCTCATGGTTTTTTGTATATTCGGTAAACGATTTAATAACGGTCTTGTTTGCATAAACTTCTTTGGAGAGAGCTTCTAATTGTTCCTTACTTGTCTCAAGGGAGGGGGTGGGATCGTTTTCAACAGGGGTATTGTTTGGATAGTCGCCATTATGGTTGAGATCAATGGCTTCTTCCTGCTGTTTAGCATTTTTTATTTGGTCTGATATGGAGGACAATGAATTCAGCTTTTCCTTAATTTTGTTCTGTAATTTCGCATTTAATGTGATTGATGGTGTTGTAGGATACCAGTGGATGTCCACACCATCAGTTTTATACTGTTTTGAATCGTCTCCCGGGCATTTCTAACTGCCAGTTGATAAGTCCAATACTTCTTTAATGAGTTGTTGTAGCGATTCGAATGTTTCGGTCCATATTAGTCCACCTACTTCATTAGTCGATAAGCCACCTATAAGACTTCCCCTAGAACTCTATCATTATTCATTTCTTTAGAGATTGACCCTTATACGGTCTATAAACACTGAAAAATTTGCATTTGCATGATCAAATGTCAGGCTGGCTTCACCACTTGAGACATTCATGCCTTCTTTGACTCGGATGATTTACCTCACAACCACAACACTTCTTGACGAAGTTTATCCACTTCATGACCTCTGCTTCATGACCAACGGCTTCCGAGAATATAGCATTCAGTAGATTGCACAAGTTTTCTATTTCCCAAGGCACAACTTCATCGACGTTTAGATTATTTGCCCGAAATATTTGTTCGGTTGAGTTGAAAGTGTCTATTCTGAGACGAGTGTTTGTATTTCTTGTGGAATGAATAGCGATGACTTGGTTTATATAGTGTGCGAACAGATTTTCATGGCGTGTGCATACACTGTGCATACGGTGACGTCATGATGCAGTGTTATAAATACAGGTTTTTCAGCGAGAAATGGCATATTGCATTTATCGTTCATCGGAAAAACATTAAATATGAATACAGAAATAATCAACTGTCACGCAATAGCGGAGTTAAATTCCCTGCAGAGATTGCATACATTGATGGACCAGGAGTAGCGGCTTGTATTTGAAACTTCCATTGGCATTTGTATTTTCCAGCCGATGAGGGAATGGCGCTTAGAAGATAAGCTGTTAGGACTCACACCTGATCTTACCGATACATGCACCCTGGGACAACACGAACGGTTTTTACGTGAATGGAATAATGATGAAGTTATACCACAGGATAACCTTGGGGAAAACAGGTCGCATGATGAAATGATGGATGGTGATGAGCCTCTCCAACTGAATGATGCATGGCAAGCGAACCGAAGCGAGAAAATATCGATCTACTGAGGAAATGCTAGATGGCGATAAGCCTCTGCAAGTCGGTCGTGATCAAAATAATGAAAGACCATTTAACATCGAAAGTGCCACGCAGGTGAGCATTAAAAAGTTTAGAACGACCGGTATGAATTATCGTGTCCAGTTCTCCAAAACTTTCGCTGACCTTGAAATTCGAGTCTCCATGATCGGCTACATGAAATATTCTAACAGATATTGGATGAGACGATTTGCGGCGTTCCACCTCAAGACCAAGTATGTGTCATACTGCATTCAACCCACTTGAAATACCCCATTACATTTCCGTTCATGGCACCTGAGCGATTAACTACGGAGCAGATTCTTGCCTAGTTTCAATGCGTGATTCAATCCAACCAGGAATTCATGACACGGTCGATGTCAATGTTATTCATGTCAGCATGCCGTCTGGTGGAAAAGGCAATAAGCGAAGTGAAATAATCTAGAAAAACATCTAGAAAAGAAAAGATCGATCGTCCGTATCCAGAATGATGATGATTTATGTATGGGGCGAACCCTTGTAGTGGCCAAAGCCAAGCTCGATAATGTTCGCACTTCAAGAGTATAGCGGATCATTGCTGGCTGATGCAAACAAGTTTGGTGCATGACCATTCACCATGTGGAATTGAGAAAGCCAAACACTTTCAAGTGTCCTTGACCGATTATCAAAGTAGTATCGTGTCCAAAGAATACGGCAAGATAATTTACGTGGGTCCAGAGAAAGACAAGAAGATTTATCTGTACATGCACAACAACCATTATGACATCATCACCAAAATGCCTGGATTTTTCACCCGCGTTTACTATTGGTACGCGTGCAAAAAGGCTTACAACAACTAAGAAGAGCATCGGTGCCAGAATATGCATGGGAACTGAGACACTTCCTGCAAAAGTCCGATACGCTGTTCAAAGAATGTATTGACACCCTATTACAAACAACTAAAGGTGCCTTTAGATGCGGTGGTCTATTACGATCCAAAACGACCTCGAGAGAAACAGCTTGTAAGTCGCTGTTTTTTTCAAGATATCACTGACACTTTTTTGGCTGCACCCAACCCGACAAGCAACCTCTCTCTGCGAATATCCCTCCTCTGACAAAGCCAACACCTTCCCATTATTTTCCAGACGAATTCTAGGCTTTCAACCCATATTCTTTGCACATCATCTGATTTTCTTGCTGAACCATCTAGTGACTGTGATTGTCCCAAATTTGAAAGACACCCACAGTTTATTTTCAATGTCTTAAATTACCACAAAATCACTGTTGTGTCATGCAGTGTAACTAAAGTATTCAGAGGCGTTTTTTACGCATTGGTTAATCTTAATCTTGCAATATGAATACATCATGCCTGAGCAGTTCTTTTTGACTGCCTGTGTAACTAATTAATTAAATATTTACAAACTAACTTACTTACTAGTCAAATATATTAAGTTGAAACAAGGATGGTTGAGGAAGAAAGCTTATTACAACATGATTTGAATGATCCTGAATTGCGTATCTCTTCGGGTATCAGGTTCCATAGCTTAGCCCCACAATAACCAAAACTATTTTTTAGGAACTCAATTTTTTTGTTTTTGAATATACAGCTTTGTCGCAGAACTTCTCAAATTATAATTATGAATTTCGTCAACATTTTAAAAAATATCAGTCTTTGAGGAGCTAAACCATTTACTGTTTTAAACATCAGTTTGGCTTTCAGTCGAGCCCTCCACTCTTCAAGCGTCATCTAACCCAATGATTTTAGAGCAATGGCAGATTGGCCATGTTCATTTTTTGACCCAGGATCAATCTAGCTGCTCTAATTTAAAGTTTCTGCAAAGAGTCACACGGTCCTTTATTTAAACAATCCCATACTTCACTGCAATAGTCAAAGTAAGTTGAATTAGAGCATTATACAGGGAGTATAAAAAAGAAGTAGACAAATCTGAAATCGCTCTCTGCTTCGCAAAGCGCCTCAATATACGATGTTTTTTATTAAAATAGATTGTTTTGGTACTTATAATCTAGAATAAACTGAAAAATAAGAAATTTGAAACTTCAATACCCGGAGGGGGGTTCTGACTTTTACGGCAATATAAATATGCCTTGCGCACAAAACATAAATGCTTAAAAGTAATTTTGACTTAGTAGATGGAAAATTTGTCGGGTGTTGTATTGCTGTACAAAATTTTAGAACATTTTCTCGAGTCTAAGCCGTTCAAAACGTTGTGCGAACTTCCATATTTTTAGCGAAATTAGCTTTGTGCATGTTTAATTTATGTATTTACTTAATTTGCATGCTACTCCCAAGGGACATTTAATTGAAATTGGAACATTTCTTCAGAAAAACGATTCTTATTGAGAAAAAATATACGTTCACACGACGTTTTGAGTGGCTTAAACTCAATCAAATTTTTTGAAATTTTGCACAGCAGTAAAACATCTAACATACTTTCTACCTACCCAACTCAAAATTACTTTTAAGCCTTTAAATTTCGTGCGCAAGTCATTTTTAATGTGTTTCAAAGAACGCACACCCCTGGGTTTGAAACATTTAAATTTCAGAATATTTTCATTTATTCTACACCGTAAGCACCCAAGCAATGTACATTAATAAAAAACTTTATATTTCAAGCCGCTTCGCGAGATTGAGAGCCGTTTCAAAATTGCCTACTTTTTTTTATACACCCTGTATAATACTTTATATGCTTTGATCAACGAATTCCCTTAATCTTTTAATTGCTCCTATACCTCATGAAACTTTACTACCGATATAGTCAACATGCTTTTTCCAATTCAAGTTTTTGTCCAATTGAACTCCAAGAACTTTGGTATTTTTTACTTTCCAGTTGCAATTGGGTATCTGCGTGCTTTGTTTTATGTCATGACCCAATTAAAACACACTCAGTTTTTCCAATATTTAGACTGATTTTGTTTGCACGCAGCCATTTCTGCACACTCCCCATATCAACACCTGTTCTCTCCCTTGCCTCATTCAAGGTAGCACCAACTGCCGTTAAGTTTGTATCATCAGCAAACATCCTAGGAGTCGGCATTCAAAGCAGTTTGGCAAATAATTTATATAAACGAGAAATAAAAGAGGGCCCAGAATGCTTCATTGAGGAATGCCACAAATAACCTCTCTCTCCCAAGTAAACATTTGTCAATTGACAAGTTTGTGTTCGGCGAGACAGATAGCAACTCAATAGATTTATCGCTTTCGAATTGAAGCCATACATTTCAAGTTTACTTACCAATATTCTGTTAAAACTATATTAAATGCTTTTTTAAGTCTAGAAAAGAACTAGGTTATAAAGGCCACGGTCCATGTTGGCATACCATTTGTTCGTACAATCCAATAGGGTTGTAGTAGTGGAATGATAAGGCTTGAAACCAAATTGATGTTTTGAAAAAAGATTCGGTTGGTCAAAATACTCATATATTTGATTGTACAAAATCCTTTCAATAAGTTTGCTCACTACTGGAAGAATTGAAATTAGCCTATAGTTGTCCAACTGAGACCGCTGACTTCTCTTAAACAATGGTATTACTTTTGCTGTTTTCCATTCGAAGGGAAATTGTTTCATGTCAATTGACGTGTTAAAAATCTCAGCAAGAGATGGTGCAACAACAGGAGTAGCCATTTGCAGAACTTTAGCTGCAATATTATCCATTCCAGTTGCCTTAGAGGTAGATAATTTAACTGAAAGATTGTAAACCAACGTTACGCTTACAGGCCGGAATGAAAAGTTATCATTCGGTTGCTGAGCAACGAATTGTTGAAAACTGACGTCACTGTCATTAGGCACAGACTCAGCAACACTCTTGGGCCTATACTGTTAAAATAAATAGTGATACGTGTTGGAATCCAAAAATGTAAAGCTCTTTGCTTTCATCATTAATTAATTTGATTAGTTCTTCAATTTTTTTTAAAGACTTCATTCGTAGAACAAGGCGGTGTGTAAATACTAGAGATAATAAAAGGTTGAGAATTGGCCTGATTTATTTCCACACAAACAGCTTCAAGATCAGTTGGAACTAGATCAGAAAGTGGAGTATAATTTACGTGACATCTTGTGTAAATACATACACCACCCCCATTTCTATCTCGATCGGCATGTAACACATTATAACCATCAATACTTACAAGCCCATCCAAAATGGTCAAGTCTAAACGAGTCTCATTAATGGTTAAAACATATAATTCCTTATCAACTTCATGACATTTTACTTTCATTGCAAAATAATAATTTCCTTAGGTTTTATAACAAGCATCCAGAGAGAAATCAGACCAGAATATGAAAAACCAAGAAAAAATTAATTTTCTAGGAATTTTAGGATGTTGTCACACAACAACATTATGATGTAAAGGTGCACAAAATTCCTGAATTTGAAAATAGAACTAATGTAAAGTAACCTTAAATAAATTGACAAACAACTTCTTTTTGGCATTCCATAACTTTTAAAACTTATAAAATAACAATATTTTACTACATTATTAGCTAAAAGAACCATGTATGCAGTATGTTTAACTTACAAAACTGTTAAAAATATGAATCTAGGTTAATGTCAATACAATGTGTTCATTGATCTCAAAAAAAACAACAACTGCACATGCACAGTAGATTGCTTTTAAGCTCCCTGATGAAAATTGTGGAAGCAGTTGCGATCTTTTACGAAGCACAAGTGAACATGACATTTGCTGCACTCTACTTTGGAATAGCCTTTCTTGCAAAGTCTGCAACGTTGCTGTTTATCAGCAAATAGGGGAAAATGTCCTACTTGGTCGAACCGTATGTCATTCTGTGGAATTGCAACAGATGATCTTTGGCGCTTTGATGTACCATCGGTATCTGGCACTGGGGAAAGTGACGGACAGCCCCGCTTACCTTGTGGTGTCTGTTTTCCTACCTTGCCAGCTTGTAGAAGTGAATTGGCTATTTGAATTTGGAATTTCAGAAGAGGCAGAACATTCTTCTTAGCAATTTTCTTTTGTTCACAATGTCATCGATAAATCAGCCATGCATTCACGATAGATACTCTAATGCAATACAATAATAAACAATATGCATATACCATTTCCGGGTACCGAGTTTTATGCGGTATAAGGCTAATAGCATGTCGCAAAGATCTACTCCACCCATATGCTTGTTGTACTCGTGCACAATTTCAGGACATGGAACGTCGATCTTCCCATTAGGACCATTATACCAAGAAATTGTTCCATTTCTTGAATATTGGTTTGTATGCTCTTTCCAGAAATTTGCACTGAATACAAGTTGGTCTGTTCACTAATTGTTTCAATAAGTTCATTGTTAAAAAACATGTCGAAATATTTCTTGGGATCAAGATCATTTTCTGGGGGATTTGGGAATGAAGGGCCATTAAATTGGGCATTTACCTCTTCAGGGTTACATTTTTTCCATTTTACCTCATTCTTGTTTTTTTTTTATTCTTATTTCCAGATTGAGTTTTCCTCTATACAGGAACATCGCCTAATTCATCATAATCAGTGCTGTCATCTTCCTCATGATATGAACTTTCAGAAGTGTCCGAATCACTGGTCTCACCCTCAATCTCATCAACAACATCTTCAAACATTTCATCAATCAAATTTTTTTCTTGATCAAATAAAGCAAGTTCATCTTCCTCAAGTACATTTGCCTCATCTGTTTCACTCACATTATTATCTGGCATAAAACTAGCTTCTCGCACAGCTTGCCTTCTAAATCCAGTGGCTGACACACAAGTTGTCTTGTAGAACTTGCTCACTTCAATTGGTATTTTTGGTCTTCATTTTGTTGCAATTACTTTTGAGAGAAAGTACCAATCATGAAGGATTCGAGTTGATATTGGAGTTAAATCCTAAGAAGAATTACGGTCGTTTCGCTACATAGTCGTTTCGCTACAAGTCGTTTCGCTACACGCATAAAGTCGTTTCGCTACACGCATAAAGTCGTTTCGCTACACGCATGAAGTCGTTTCGCTACACGCGCAAAGCTATGAATGTGTATTGTGTAATGCTATATATAAGTGTCAACTTGCTGTAGGGTGTTTAAAAAGTCTATCTTGGGCTAGAAAAGTCTACAGGGTGCCCTCCAAAAATGTCCCTCCATTAGAAATGGCCCATGCAAATTCAACATGCTCCCGTTATGCTCCCACAAGTATTGCTCTATGAGTGGTGGACCATTCTTACTCGAACTGATGGTATCACGAATTTATTATTTTTCACATAATAATGATAATAATTTATTAGTTTTTCCAAAAAAATTGGTTTTTAAAAAACTATTTACATTTAGAAACAACTGTAATAGTCAGGGCGCTGAACGGACAAAAGTACATGTTTACTTACCATATCGAGGGGCAATTTCGTTTTATGTTTATATTGTGCCTTTAAGCCTAATAAGTATATTTCTGTATGTTGGACGCGTTCAGATTTCTTGTGGGCTCCTGCCAACACGTATTGGTTTAAATTTTCCTATAAAACTATTATTGTCAAAAAAGGTGAAATTTCAGATTCATTTTTAGCAAAAACCACTTGTGTCATTGGAAAGGTAATAAAAAACTACATTTTCGAGGTTTTTGTTGAGTTATGAGTGTTTGAAAACGTATTATCAGACTAGTGCCCAGGAAATTTGCGCCATTTTAGGACTTTTTCCCATTTTGAAGGAGCAATAACTCAAAAACCGCTTGAAAAACCAGGGTAACCGTAATAATGTCTTATATGTAGTTTTTTATGGACTTTCTGATGATAAAATTTCAAATAAACGAACTTGTAAGTTTGCTAATTTTAACAGTCTAATGGTTTTATAGCAAAATTGAAAAAAAACGTAACGTGTTGACCGAAACTCACAAGAAAAATTAGGCCGGCCAAAATTCAGAATTGTTATATTGGACATCCAACGGACAATTTAAGAGAAAAATGAATTTGCCCCTCGAAAAGGTAAGTAAAATTCCGCTTGGCACCCTGACTATAAATAAAATCTTTAATATATACATCTCATTGAATAATTGAATCCCTTAGCACTAACTGTAATAATTAATGCTCAGACTCAGACAACAGGAGACATTCAGTTAGGATACTGGTCCGTTGAGATGAGAACAGGCTTTCAAAAGCTGCTTTGCATTGCGTTGACCATTATTGAACTCTTCCCAAAGAGTAAAGATTCTGGACTGAAGGTTTCTGAATTTTTTTCGCTGTATTCTTTGCAATTTCTTCTCAGACACTAGTCGAATATGAATTGCTGTCAGGCAGGCTTCGTTGTGCAGCAGGTTTATCAACAGGTACAATGGAAGCTGTGTCTTTCCAGATGCACGTCGATTTAATCGATGATGCCATCCTTCAACGTCATTATTGGTGCGTACAGACTGCATGTACACACTCCATGATGAAGGTGGCCATGTTGCGTTGTCAATCCAAGTTGACTTCACGTATAGTGTGAACTCTTGCAGCTGTGGCGTTGATGCTTGACGCTGTAATGTGACAAACATTTGAGGGATTTCTCTCTTCGGAAGAAAAGGTAAGGCCATCATCTTTTTTATAAAAGCGTGGGTGCCACGGTCATTGGTGTATGCACCTTGAAGACCTAATCCTTGAACCTATGAAGTTAAAAATATAAGAAGAAGAACATTAGGATATTACAGATTTAAGTATATAAATGGGGCACGTTGTCGCCGTAAATAAATACGATGAAACTCGTAGTAATTCAAACAACATTCGGAAGTAAAGAACTACCGACTAGGTACTTGCATGTATGGATGAAAATAGAACCTTTCGATGCGGAATTTAAAGATCTCTATATACACATGATTGATGACTTCATTGTTAGTTATTTATAATTTCGTTCAGATTGAATTGTGTTTATTCAACTGTTGTTCAATATTTATTGCAAAATAAAATATGCCGTCACAATAAAATTTACACCCGTTTCAAAATTACGCGACCAAACCGAAAATAGTTGAAATGAAATAATTTCAGTATTGAAAATATGGTCCGCATTTGAAACTTTGCACTATTCTTGGATCGCTATAGTTACTTTTTAGTGATTGTTTTAATTTTTTTACCACCAGAACTTTGACTACTAACCTTTCGCCACAATGCTTGCGTCCAGTGAAAGACACAACCCATCAATTTGACACCGGGAAGGAGTTGCCGTAACACATTCCACAAAGCAGATTCAAAATCGAGTGTCACCTTCATCACTGACGGTTCGGAGGGGAGCAAGTCGAGTACTTTTTTAATTACCTAAAAGATATGAAATCCTAAGGTGAGCTCTGAGGAATGTTCATGATTGTAGAGCTCTTTTGATGTGGCTTTAAGTTTTGAATCAAGTTGGGCATGTGCACTACTCGCTTTGACATGGTTTTTTATGTGCAGTACATGTTTGGATAGCCTAACCTCGCCCACAAAGTCTCCGCCACTGAACCAAAACACACATATTATACATTACCTTACGATAATCCAGTTTTTTCCGCCCTGACATTACGACAAACAAAAGAGGAACTTGCTTCACACAGTTATCTTTCCTCACAAAGGCATTTATGGTCAGAAGTTGGGAGAAGGGATGCCGGCATAGTTTAAATGTACCATCAATATACCATGTTTTTGCCTTGGTTAGTTGGTGCAGTTGCTCGTTGGTTGCAAAAATAAGGTGGCGTCGGTCACGAACGCGTACATCTGCACGATGGAATTCGGGTGGTAGATGGTTTTCATCCAGCTCAAAATCCAAGCTGGTGGGTTCTGCAGGTCGATGGCGCTGACGCTTCCTGTTAGCTTGTCGAGCAAGATATTCTGGCTTTGGCAGTCCAGGACAAGGAGCATCTTTAAATTCCTGTAAGCAAACCTGTAATAAACCGAAAGCAATTTTTTAAGATTACAAGTATTTATTACAACAACTTTTGATTGCTGCCATTGCAACCAGAAAGGAAGAATAAAGGGGAACATGAACACATATACCTCATCAACAATAGCTGCTGCTGGCCTAAACACATCATCCATTGCTTTTGTTTTTACTAGTGCAGTAATTCTGGCTGCTGTGGCTGCGCCCACTTCGGCTGGATGGTTATGGTGATGTTGTCCTGGTTCAAAATTTCCTGGTGCACGTTGGACGACCCTGGCTCTACAAGGATTTGTCTTCCCACGTATTGTACATTGCCAATCGGTAGCATCACCTCGCCGTCTTTGCACATGATAGGTATATCCTCTACTGTCAATTAATTTCTGCCGCCCCCTTTTTGTACTTTGTTCAACTATTTCGTAAGTCAGCGCGAAATCTCTTGAAATATCATGAACAGATGGATCACCAAGTGAGGACTCTTCGCTGGGGTTGCCAAGATTGCCAGTGCTCATTGCTGAGTGATCATTTGAAGTGTTATCTGTAACATTTTAAAAAAGAAGTTTTATTACCTATAGCAACTAATGAAAAACCTGAAATAAGTTGAAACGGGAATTTAATTTGACAGGGTTTTTTTTCAGTAGCTTATAATTACCGATGCTGGTTGAATGACTTGGACCATCTCTTGATTGCACTAAAATGTCAAAAGATTCTTCATCAACATCCATTTCAGCAGCTATAAAAAAACATTCCAATGTGATGTGTCCAAGAGTATAGTAGCGAAGTTATGTTAAAATTAACCTATTTTCCCTATTTCCAAGGAAGTTAATAGCTTTACTATATCTGAGATGTGTTCAAAACTATTATTATTCACTTAGTATTGACATAGTCGATTTTTACATTTGGATTACATTATCCAATCATGTGTCAATGTTGCCATCTATTTATTTTGTTTGTTTCGAGGTTTCAAGGCAATTAGGGCAAACAACATGCAGTCACGCAAGGTGGGGATTGCTGCGGCTTGCGGGTATTAAAAGCCAACAAGTGTAGAATATAAGGCACATGACAACATGATCCGCAAAATTGCATATAATGTCCTTTGAATGTTCCTGTTTCCTTTGGCACAAGTGACCAATCATAAAGAGGCAGGAAGTAATCACTCATTTCTAATTTAAATTACTCATGTATTCATCAACTATTGCAAATGAATTGGGTTCCCGCATGTGAGGATCGTGATCAATTGAATTAATACAATATTTTAGGTTTGTAACTTTTAATATTTTAGGTTCATGCTTGTAGCGAACTGACTCAAAAGTTGTAGCGAAAAGACTTCATGCGTGTAGCGAAACGACTTTAGATTGTAGCGAAATGACCTTAGATTGTAGCGAAACGACCTGTAGCGAAACGACTTTGTAGCGAAACGACCGGATACCCCTAAGAATAGCAGAATACGAATTTACACATTAGAAGTAACTAATAATACTCCTCCAAATCATCAAAAAAGCTTAACTTACCAAAATATATCAAGAAGTTAAAAGAAAACGTATTTAAATTATGTATTTATTGATAAATCTATTTGAAAATTCAGATCTATTTTATGACCATATCTTCATAACGTTGTTGCTCAACAACAAATCTATATCAACATTTTCTGCTTACTTGTGCATTGTTATTTGGTATATTGCATTAACACAAGATAAATGAAGCTTTAAAATGTTAAGCGAAATTTTTTTTATGTTCTTTACGCTCCTTACCTTCGAGAAAATATCATTCAAAATCGGTGTCATCATACTTCGGTGATCCGCCATATTGAATTGCCCAATGTGCAGTAACAGGAAGTCGATGATAAACGGAAATGATTTTGTATCCATGGTTACAATCTTGAATAATTATCCCGCGGTTTTCTGGCCCAGACCCTCATTAATTGCGTCAAATTATGCAAAAAATTCTTTGTTGCTGTACAACAACATGAAGTAAAGGTTTAATAATTTTTTACCAGACTAGCTACATTGTATGGTGGCCCAGAAGTGTCACAAGACAATTAAAATTACAAAGCACATTTCAATGTTCCCCCAACACATTTCAAAAACGAAAACACAATTCAATAATTATTCAAAACACATTTCAATATTCACAACACATTCCAACATTCACAACACATTCCAACATTCACAACACATTCCAACATTCACAACACAATTCGATAATTGTCCACGACACATTTTCGAACATTTTAATAGAAACATCGGCAAGCGCCGTTACTGGTCAGAGATGGTTCGGCTGTGCACACAATGTAATGCCGCCATATTTATGAACGAGTAAAAAAAAGCATTTACTTTATTTTTGCGTCATGTTCTGTCCATTGTGCAGGAACCAAATGTCCGAAAATCATAAGTTTCGTTGTAAATGCAGCAATCCATAGCCCAAAGGCAGTGGTTGTTCGTCAAAAGATTTTGTAAAGCCACAGTCTTCCACTTAGGCCACTACAAGTTAATCTTTAGTTTCTTGTCTACCGCTCGTGTCCTTTTTGCATATTAGCATATTAGACTATTTTGTCATTTACAATCTCTTGTTCACGAAAGTCGTCACGAAGGATTTACAAGTTTAAAGAACGATAAATATTTAATTTACATTTAACTGAAGCCGCTGCCTAATAGATCTGCGTTTTCATTTTGACTTACTTAGCCATGTTGCGGGAGATTATGAGGTAAAAATAGATCATTTTGTTATGTGGAATCCTTTCTAATCTGTCAGGCATGTCGATTTTTTAACAATGTAATTATGTAAATGCACTTTTATATGTGAAGTTTTATAATATTCTGATCAATTAGCATAAAAAGGGACAAGAAAGGCTCAGTTCTATTTGCATGAAGAATGGTTTATAAAAAAGCTTTAATATTGTCAAAAATACACGTTTGTACAATTGTACGCATTAATGTACAGGATTTTTAGTTTTAAATAATGTATAACAAAAGCAGGGAAACAAATACGTTTTGTGCGTAGCGCGCGGTCAGCGGCTGACCACCATTTTACTGTGCTGGCTGTATGTCTGATAGACGGCACATGCGCCGCTTATATGATGTAATTTCCACTGTGGTAATCTATGTTAAATGGTCGTTACTTTATGTAAGAAATTATAACAGAGTCCATGTCATGTGACTTATGTTTGACGTTGGCTGCCATGTTGTCTTGGCTGAGTTGTTCTTTCATGTTTTATGCTGCAAAGTGCAAGTGGAGAAAGGTAAGCAAAGTTTTGTACCATTTCGTCTGATTTTGTGTTAGTTTTATTGTATTTAATCGCCATTTCATTGCTCTTGTCGAAAACAAACTAAGTTTCGACAGGATTTGTTGTTTGGCGAAAATCACTGGGAGCAAATTTGCTCGCACTGACGGCTTTGTCAGGCACTTGTACGTGGGTTCAATGATGGGGTTGAACGTGTACTCAATAATAACCACGAGCCGCTGTTGCTGGCACCGATCAGTGATCGGGTTACTACTACGTGAAAGGCCACGTATTGGACAAATAGAGCTTGCCATTGTGCGGGTATCAAAGTTGAACCCAGCCATTGTGCGGGTATCAAAGTTGAACCCAGTCATTGTGTGGGTAATAAAAGTAAAATCCTTGCCCTTGTACAGGAACGTTGAGCCAGCCTTGCTGGAATATTGAGCCAGCTTTGCTGGAATATTGAGCCAGCTTTGCTGGAATATTGAGCCAGTTTTACTGGAAAAGTTAAGCCAGCTTTGCTGGAAAATACAGACTACCTGCCAACTGCAGGCTATTACACATTTATTGACACTTGACTTGACAAACGTTAACTAACAACACTGAATCTGGTGTTCTCTTTTTCAAAGTTACTTATACATTTGTAATTGTTGCTATTTAAAAGAACTTTGATACTTATTTCTGTGTTTATAAATAGGCTTGCAAGTATGGGAGTGACAATTGAAATATATCGATCACGAATTGATTCATATCACAATTTTATGGAAGGCCAAAATTTAAAAAGTAACTTCCAAGGTCAATTTTGGAATGAAATGCTGCTAAAATTTTATGCAAGTTTGTGTTTATTATGATGCATAAAGATAATAAACAGTATGATCAGTGTGATGTTTATAACATTGGACAGTTGTTATTAAAGCTTTCAAATGATGTGGAAGAAAACCCTGGCCCAACTATTAATGATATTGTGAATTGCTCTTACACAATTCATGCTAGTTTTAACCAAGGTAACAATTTATTCGGATTGAATGCTGGAAAACAATGTGTGGCAATGTCATTAAGTGCAATTATGTACAAAGAAATCAAATCAGTGAATATCTGGAACCAAACAACTCTAAACACAATCATGGTATGTGGGGATAACCTTGTAGAGAAATTGCTAACTATGCCATCCTCAGTAGAAATTACCTTTGTAAATTGCACCAAGATTGTATCCAGCATTACAGGGCAGTGAACACTAAACTGACATTGGTATTGCACTTTTCAATAATGTAACACTAAATGTATTGATATTATGAACACTATATTGATATTTTATAACAAAACATGTCTATGGTATTATATACTTTATTGTACACTTTAATATTGATATTATTTTGGATAATACAGCTGTATGTTGTTAAATGTTGTAAGTTGTTTTTGTACTAGAAAAATTGCTATGTTAAAATATCATATTTATGCAAAGCTATAAATTGTGGTTAATGGAGTAATATATCAAAGAAAATCATCATTAATCCAGTATTAACCTACTAGCTCCACTAGGCGTTATTTTTAGCACAAAGAGGGTTCAGGTAACCCTCATTATAACAATGCTACCCCTTTTCTTTGCTCGGTTAATATTTTAAAACCTCTTATGGAGTTGAACTTTGGCAACTTAGCATGTGAACAACCGATGCATGTCCCGTTGGAACCAATCACAAGTATACTCAGATTTTTTCCTGGGTTTTTACTCCACATGAAAGTACACAATAGCCCTCTAATTCCAAAGGCATTTTGTCCGCATGTAACACAAGCTAGGATCATTCGCAAGACCAGAGCCACCGTGTTAACATCACTGGTCGAACTTCTGAGCATTGAAAACGATAAAAAAAAGAAAGAAAAAGATCAGTACAATATGCCCAAACAGAGCAACAAACGTCGTTCGACTCGTCCTCGCCAACAACGTCGCCAAAATACCAACACTGGTGCGACTTCGAATGGCAACCAGCACGTTGCCAAACCAACCACTAGCTCAGCAACGAATTACGCCGACTTGTCCACCGAAGTGTTGCATCTCCTGTTGGCACAGCGAAACTTATCCCTTTCTGGGTCGCGTGACACTCTCCTACGACGCCTCATCGACCACGACACAGCAGAAAACTCTGCCATCCTAGCGCCCTCTGAAGCGGCACAAGCAAGCACGACACCTACCTGTGCCTCGCAATTTTCAGCTGAGTCTCTCCGTTCGCTGGCCTCTGATCTCGCACCATTTCTCCGAGATGTCCTCACGCACGAGAATTCGTCGCAAATCCCGCCAAACCACCCACCACCACCGCCAGAAGTTTTTCCCGCGCAAACCGCGCCAACGCAATCCTTGGACCTTGGCAATCCTTCGCACGCTGCTGCCTTAATATCGACACCAGCTATAGGCCGTTCGCCGTCGTTCGAAAATGTGGCTAGAAAACAAATTTCATTAAGCATGTCGTGGAACTGAGGTAACTTTGCAGAACATAACTTTTTCAAACACGGGGAGTTCGAATCTGAAAAGTTGCCGCTCCTCTGACCCGCAGTTTTTTCATAAAATCCATTTTAATTCTCACTCTTTCAACACGCTTCAAATAATCTCCCGCCATTTTGAATTCCTCAATATTCCGTTTGCAATCGCTCAGAATGGTGATTATTCTGTCCCAGATCCCTCAACTCGCGGTAAATTGTCATTCTAACCGATGGAATTGCTAAAATCATTCACTTTGTAAACACATGGCTTCTTACAAAGCTGCTAGTCATGTTTGTGTGTGTGAAGTCCATTTCCACGGCAAATGTAGAAATAAAAGAGCTACCAAAAGGGATATATTAGCAAAAATTATTGAGACATAAGAAAACAGTGCTTAAACCTATTTTTATCATATAAAAAACTCACAGAAGTCGACGATTCAGGTAATATAAGTAAGCTTGAGAGACCTAAAACCACCCTTGCCAATGCTGGTCGAAAACGTTTGTCAGAGGAAAGCATCGGACAACCAGGAAAGTATAACTAATAATAAGTTATCAGCAATGTTGTGCTTAAGAGCCAAGTAAAACTGCAGCAAAAATGTTGCCTTTGGTATTGACCAAAAATAGGTAAAATCAATAATAGTCCACCTTCATCATGCATTCATTAACTGTACATAACCTCCCAGGATAAATAATTAGTTGACAATTTTTAAATATCAGAGAGTTTTGCAACAATTGTTTTCATGTATTCATTAAGCGTTAACGCTTGAAACTTCTGTTTTAAATGTTTTGTTCCTCACTTTCCAATAATATTATTAGAACTACAAATAAAATATATATTGTCTTCAATGTGTCCAGTTACTTCAGTGCACAAGAAACATGAGGTCTGAAACACTAACAGTAACATGCACTAAAACACTTATCAACCTAAGTTGAAAATAAACCGACAGGACAATCTTCAATAAAGGGGGTTTTCAACCAAACCTCCCATAAAAGAGACTCAATTTATAGCTAATTAAGTGTCCATTAATTTCACTAAGAGGCTGCTCAATATATATAAACAATCCCTGTTCAATGTATATAAACAAGGTGACAAAATAGTGCACCGAATATCGTTTTTACAATGGAGTGTTATTGCAGCAGTTGCGATATCACTGGTGGGGTAATACCCCCCAGTTACAAGTTGCAAGAGGGATATCTCTCAAGCCAATGCCTAATTAAATTTTCCTGGAAGGTATCTAGAAGTGAGAGGTGTTTCCAACATGTTTCCAACCTATGTGTTACATTAGAATCACATATACAATTGACCCTAATAACAACTGATTTTAAAAGGGAATTGTTGGTGTCCCTTGTGCACATTTTCTTCTACTCTTGGCAGGCGAAGTGAAAGCTCTAGCAGGCGTCTTGTTCCTGTTTACCAAAATAATCGAGTTTTTTTTTTGCATCAGAAAAAACCAGTAGCAGCTCTACAGTTCTATGCTGGCTATGAAAAGCATGCTATTGTTATACTTTTATCATTACATTATCTCCGAAATCAGAAATCGCTTTTAATAGTTACAGTCTGAGATACTATGTTGCATTGTGACAACTTCCATTCAAGGTAACCCAGATTGAAAAAAGCCAGATGGAAATGTCATATCTGTGATGTCTAAAGCCCAGGCTGTTTACAGATTGAGCAAATTTAGGGAAAAACATTTGAAGATGGATAAGGACAATTAATCTATTACCTTTTTCAGAACTGGAAATAGAATGAATTTGTCCGTTTCTTTCCTATTACAAACGTTTTCGTCCAGCACTGGCAAGGATGGCTTTAGCTCTCTCTTTAAAGTTTACTTGTAATAATAGTAAACTTGTCTGAATAGTAGACTTTTGCGAGTTCTGTTTATGATAAAGACGTATGTAAGCACTGCTTTATTATGTCTCAAAATTTTTTGCTAATATCTCTTCTAATTTCTCCATTTTTGCCGTGGAAATGGACTTCACACACACAAACATGACTAGCACCTTTGTAGGGAGCCATGTGTTTACAAAATTAATGATTTTAGCAATTCCATCGGTTAGAATGACAATTTACCGCGAGTTGAGGGATCTGGGACGAAATAATCAGCATTCTGAGCGATTGCAAACGGAATATTAAAGAATTCAAAATGGCGGGAGATTATTTGAAGCGTGTCGAAAGAGTGGAATTAAAATGGATTTTATGAAAAAACTGCGGGTCGGAGGAACGGCAACTTTTCAGATTCGAACTCCCCGTGTTTGAAAAAGTTATGTTCTGTAAAGTTTCCTCAGTTCCACGACATGCTTAATGAAAGTGAACGATATCTGGTCACGGCGAACGGCCTACTACACCGCCCGTTACGAACGTCTCTTCGCCACTGGATACTTCAAGTCTGCCCAAAAAACTCGAGGACCTGATCTCAAGCGGTGAGTTTGTTGATTTTACTTTGCTTCTCCCCGGTAATTCAGACCGCCCCACTTTCGATCCAATTCGCCTGTCAGTCGAAGGCGATTGGGAATTCTCGATACCTATTCCGAATTTTTCTAATTTCGGCAAGCGTCCCAAAATTGACAGTATCGATAAGTGGCTTACAGCGTTTGGCATCTATGCGTCGATTGTTGTCGAAAAATTTCCACATAAGGCATCGCAGTTCTTTGCCTACCAGCGCATAATCCGCGAAGCCTCGCAAAAGTTTAAGGGTTTAGCATGGTATTCGTACGACATAGCCTTTCGAAAACTTGCCGCTAAAAACCCAGCATTAAATTGGGGAGAACGCCATCTCCAGCTTTGGCTAGATAAGTTTACCGGGCTTGCGCGATCAATTTGTTTCGTCTGCGGCGGCGCAGATCATCTTTTTGATTTATGCCCTCTTTCCTCATCAAGGTTTGGAGGTAACCGGCCACGCTTGTCCAACCAACGTGCCTTCTGCCGCAATTTCAACGGGGGAATCCCATGCGCAGAGAATCCATGTCCCTTCACACACCGCTGTAACTATGCAGAATGTGGCGGACGACACGGCGCCTATGAACACAATGACGCCAGCGCTACGCGAACTGATGACACTTCGCGTCGCAGAAAACACAAGTAAAGATTTTGTTGACAGATTAAAACCAGTTACACCGATTAATATTAATTTACTTGAGTGTATGCTAGTTGACCACCCAGATCGTGAATTTGTTGTTGGCCTCTGTTCGGGTCTGAGAGAGGGTTTTAAAATTGGTTATCAAGGCCCCCGTCAGCCTTATGTTTCAAAAAATCTAAAAACTGCCTACATGCTGGTCAAACAGGGTCGTACTATTGGGCCCTTTACTCAGCCTCCTTTCAAAAATTTCCCAATTTACCCCCTGGGTCTCGTCCCTAAGAAGAATTCATCCAAATGGAGAACAATTTTTCACTTGTCTTATCTCAAAACGTCGCACACTAGCGTCAACGCTAATATTTCTTCCGAAGATTTCTCTTTACAATATGTTCGCGTTGACGACGCTATAAGAATCCTTCTAAAGCTAGGACCAAATTGCTTTATGGCTAAAACAGACGTCCAATCTGCGTTCCGAAATATCCCTGTACATCCTCAGGATTGGGAACTTCTCGGCATGCAGTGGCGTGGTTAATATTTTTTCGATCGGGTATTGCCTTTTGGCCTCCGCAGTGCTCCTTTTATATTCAATATGCTTTCGGATGCCCTTGAATGGATTCTTATACACAAATTAGGCGTTTCCAATGTTCTCCACATCCTGGACGACTTCTTCATGGCGGAAGCTGGGCCCGGTGCCTCTTGCTTGACTTCACTATGCCACCTGCTGTGCCTTTTCACTGAATTAAATGTTCCGGTCGCCCCTGGGAAAACGTTTGCCCCTAGCCAATCCTTAGAATTCCTTGGGATTACTCTGGACTCTGCACGCATGTTGGCTTTACTTCCTACTGATAAGCTAGACAGGTCCAGTTCTCTTCTCCAAACTTGGAAAAAACGCTCCTCTTGTCAGTTAAAGGAACTGCAGTCCCTGATTGGAATTCTCCAATTTGCATGTCGGGTTATTGCCCCGGGTCGCACATTCCTTCGTCGCATGATTGCTCTCACCTGCGGCATAAAACAACCTTATCATTTCGTCAGATTAAACGCCGGTTTTTATAAGGACCTATCTATGTGGGAGGTTTTCCTGACCAATTGGAACGGTATTAGCCTTTTTCTCGAATCCGAACAGACGCCATCCCCGTCACTCCAGCTATTTACTGATGCTGCAGGTTCGATTGGCTTTGGTGGTTATCTAGCAGGCCAGTGGTTTCACGGCCACTGGTTACCTGAACAAGAAATTAATAAAACAACCGGCATTTCGATCGCCTGGCAAGAGCTTTATCCTATCTATCTTGCCTGTTGTCTCTGGGGTTCCCAGTGGACAACTAAACGCGTTGTGTTTTTCTGTGACAACGAGTCCGTCGTTCAAATTTTGAACCAAAAGACGTCAAAATGCCCAAAAATAATGGATTTACTACGTCCAATAGTCCTTTGCACGCTGCGACACAACTTTACGATCACAGCAAAACATGTACGCGGCCTCGACAATGGCATTGCTGATTTGCTCTCTCGTTTTCAGCTGGATCGCTTCAAACATTTAGCGCCGTTGGCCTCTCCTCTGCCTTGCGTCATCCCGTCATTGATGATCCAAACTTAAAGAACCGCGTTTGCCAGCTTATTCAAAATTTGTGGGCCTCGTCGACCAAACATACATATGCACCGGGTATAAAACAATTCATTGTATTCTGTCTGTCGAAAGGTATCGTGACACCCCGTTCGCCTTTACTGCCTGCGACTGAAATTACTCTGCTCTATTTCGTGCGACATTTATCCAAAACAGTTTCCTATGCAACCGTAAAAACTTATATGGCTAGCATCTCGTACCTCCACGTAATTTTCCAAATCCCATTTAACATGGGTCGTATGCAATTGCTTGAAAAGTGTTTGAAGGGTCTGAAGCGCCTCAAGGGAGAAAAGCTGAAAGATCGACGACCTATTACCGTAAAAGAGCTTGAATTCCTCCACGCGGCATTACGTCCCCAATTTACGTATTCTGTAGACAATGTAATGCTCTGGGCTGCCTTTACCCTGGCCTTCTTTGGGTTTCTACGATGCAGTGAATTTACGTGCAACTCCCCGTTCGACGCAACCTACCACCTTTCCCGAACTGACATAATTTTCCACCCCAACATTCTACATGCTGAATCCTACGACGTTGTTATTAAACGTTCCAAAACCGATCCGTTTCGTTGTGGGTGCCGTCTCACCATTGGATCCTCTTATAATAAACTTTGCCCTGTACGGGCTATGAAGACCTATCTCCTCCAATCGCCGTCAGAACAAACACTCCAGCCTTTGTTTAAATTCAAGTCTGGTGACCCGCTTACGCGCACCGCACTAACGTCACATTTACGCCGCTTGCTTCAAGACTATGGACTAGATGGGAAACTCTAGGCGTCGCATAGCTTCAGAATCGGAGCTGCTACAACTGCATGCATAACTACTATACTGTCTCTAGAAATGAATTTTTAGTGATAAAATATGATATTATAATATTCAGGCTCAGGGAGTCGGGACCTGGGGGCGGGGGTAGGCGGGGCTAAAGCCCCCTCACTTTTGTCACAGGGGGTGTTCTGATCCTTCAAGGTCCATAGTCGCTCCGGGCCCCTTCATCAGACGTGTAACCAAACAACTCATAAGTACAATCATTTAATAAATCTAGTTTTAAGCGTTATACAAATAAGTTTAGGTGAGGAAACTAGTGAGTCTTTGCTGGCGAAAGAACACAACAACATGACCGCGTCCGAACCCCCCATAACAAGTGGGAATGACCAATTAAAACTCCCGCATGTGGGACAGAACACTCCCTGCCTGGTAATTGATTACCACTATAACAAACAATGTAACTAATTAACATGTTCATGTTTACTTAATAACTGCGTTTTAGTCCTCCCCTGGCTGTTGTCACTTCAATCTTCCTGATGTTACCGTCTTTACTTGGAAATACTTTGGTAACCAGCGCGATCAGCCAATTGTTTTTTGTGATCTCTTTATCTTTCAAGAAGACCAAATCGCCCATGTGCAGATTTGCTTGATCTTGCATCCACTTCCGTCTTACTTGTAGTAACGGGAGGAATTCTCTTCTCCATCGGGCCCAAAAGACGTTAGCTAGGTATTGTACCTGTCTCCACTGTGCGGCGTACAGGTCTTTAGATGTGAACTTTCCAGGTGGTGGTGGCAGGGATGAGGGTTTTTTCATTAGGAGCATGGAAGGGCATAGTATTTTAGGAGCTTCAGGGTCGGTGGACATGGGGGTAAGAGGTCGAATATTCATAATGGCCGAGACCTCTGCCATCAAGGCGGTAAAGCACTTCATGGCTTAGCTGCTTGGTGGGATTTTCGTGAAGCATGGCATCCAAAATCTTTCTGGCCGTCCTAAACATACGCTCCCAAACGCCACCTGCGTGTGATGCGGGACGTTGAATATTGATTTGCATTCTTGTCGCGTTAGGAACGTGCTGATCTGTTCATTCTTCATCTCATGAAGCGCCGTCGCCAGTTCTGCCTGCGCTCCAACGAAGTTTGTACCGCAGTCAGAGCGGAATTGTGATACTGGTCCACTGAGGGCGAGAAATCGGCGCAGAGCGTTGAGAAAGCCTGACGTGTCCTCCCTTCGATATGTATGGCTCTGACAGTTACCCAAGTGAATATTCCAGCCCAATACTTACTCGTGGCGACCCCTCCCCATGTGCGTCTGGCAACAACTTGCCAGGGTCTGAAAACGTCCAGGCCAACGTATGTGAATAATGGGGCCGGGTAAGGCATTTGCTTGGCAGATCCACCCTCTTTTGTTGTACGAGCTTTCCTCTAAGCTTTGTGCAGGGGATGCAGTTGTGGATTACTCTATTAATCACACGTTTTTTGCCAATGATCCAATAGCCAGCAACAAGAATCCGTCCACAGGTTAAGTGTTATCCTGGCAGGATAAAGCTGGGGTTACACGTACGATTTTTTTCTCGCGCCAGCAACGCAATGGGTCAAATTTCATCGCATTGCCAGCACAAGTGAAGTGGTAACACGTGGAAAAGAATTAGTTGTGTGGCAATATTAATGAGACTAGTCCTAGCCCTCCTTCGTGCAGTGTCATTTCTTTCAGACTCAAATACGAAACCTCCAACATGGCGTCTTCCGAAGAGACATAATGTTGGTTGTTACAATGCTTTTGCTGGAAGAGGAAGAGGAGAATCAAAGCAAAAGAAAAAGAAAACAATGTTGGGTACAATCGTGGATGTTAGAAAGAAAAAACAAGGGCAGTGTAGCAGCAATGTACCGTTTTCTTTACTGATACAGGATAACTTCGATACGTGTATACTTGATTTAACTTTCATTAATTTTCAAAGGCCTTAGATATGGTTCAAAACTATAAACCGCATAAATAAACATATTACAATAACACACATACAAGAATAATTACTTAACACACATGTACGAACAATAATTCAAACTTACGTTATGTCCTTCTTTGTTGCCTTGACCGTTTAGCAAGCTAATTCACTGAAGTACCGTAACCGTATAATATGTCATTGTCCATTTATATGACATTAACCGTTTTATACCATCAACCATTTTGATAAAACTATGCCCTTTATATACCTTCGAGGCCAGATAATTCATGCACACACATAATGATCCTATTGTTCACACTCTAATTAGTTAATACTTGTAAAGTTGCCTTTACATAACTGACCCTTTGTACTAGGGATGCTGTTTAAATTTTAATCAAGAATATTTACATTATGTCAAGATCGACGACTGTTATTCAATTTTCTGAGACTATTAACCATGCCTTATAATACTTGTCTTTATTATGTTTCCTGTGCTTTCGTGTTTTCCAGTAAGATAGCCAATTTATTAATTGGACGATGAAGCTCCGCAGTCGAAGTCTTTAAGACCACACTTCTGACATAACCCTTTGAATCTGGTTTCGTTGCTATGACACGACCCATTAACCACTCATTTCTTGGTAAGGAGTCATCTTTTACCAGTACTATGTCACCAACGGTAATATTTTGTTTGGACTTTGTCCATTTTTGCCGTATTTGAAGAGATACCAAATATTCTTTCTTCCATCATGACCAGAAAAGATTCGCTAAATATTGCACGCGACGCCAACGTCTACGAAGACAAAGATCTGCTCGTTCAAAAGCTCCGGGTGTTGGAAGAATAACTAGAGTTTTCATGGTTAGTATGTTGCTTGGAGAAATAGGATTTAGGTCGTTAGGATCGCTCGATGGAAATGTCAGTGGTCGAGAATTGACTATCGCTTCAACTTTGCACAACACGGTGCGAAACGATTCGTCGTCGAGTATCTCCCCGTTTTCATGACGAATTCCCGCTAAGATCTTGCGAACACTTCTAATTTGATGTTCCCAGACTCCGCCCATGTGGCTCGATGCTGGTGGGTTAAAAATCCATTCTATGCCCATAGTACACATTTTCCCTTGAACCCTTGACTGGTGTTTAACAAATTTGCCAAAATTAATGGCTCCACCCAAACAACTACCCAAAATTGGTTCAAGTGACCACTATTGTTTTTTGATTAAACAAAGTCCTGTGGTTAGACCGATAAATGACAGAGAAGTTATCAGCAGACGAGACACCAGGGACAGTTGGATTCGTGATTTCGGCCAATGGATAACGTCGTTCTCGTGGCAGGAAGTATATTAGAAAAATATGTGTCAAAGTAAATTTGAAAGTTTCCACCATACTCTTACAGAAGCCATTGAGAAATATCTGCCTTCTACAACAGTTCAAGTACATAGCTCTGATAAACCTTGGATTAACTGCAAGATTAAATCGTTGATTAATAAGAGACAAAAATCCTTAGCTCAGTATGATAAACAGTCACCCCGATTTAAGTTCTGGCGAAATAAAGTTCAACATGCAATTAAGCAAGCTAAGTCTTTATATCATGATACCAAAATTAGAAAGCTAAAGAGTACTGATGCAAATACGTGGTGGAAGGAAGTCAAAAATCTCTGCGGCTTGGCAGACAGGAACGGGCCCTGGTTCCAACACTTCATTGACGGGGATACTATAGATTCAATCGATAGGTTGTGTGAGAGAGTTAACAAAATACTCGTTGGGCTCACAACTGATTTTACGCCACTCTCGACGCAGAACATATTAGATATCCCTGTGGAGTGGTCTGAAATACCAGAGGAACTTTTTGTGTCTACAGGGGAAGCTTATAAATCGTTATCTCGTGTGAAGATTGGAAAAGCATCTGGACCTGATGGAATACCTAATATCGTTTTAACAACGTTTGCCTTTGAGCTCGCTCCTGTGATTGCTGATATCTATAATACATCGTTATGCAAAGGCTATTTACCACCCTTACTAAAGAGTGCTGCTGTTATCCCAATTCCTAAGAAATGTCCAGCTAACGATATTGAAAAAGATATAAGACCGATATCACTGACATGTCAAATCGCAAAAGTAATGGAAGGATTTACATTAACTAGAATTCTCCCTGCTATACTACCTCAATTGGATAATAAGCAGTTTGTGGTGGAGGGGAAATCCACTGAACAAGCTATAGTTTATATCCTCCATTTAGCCCTAGAGGCTCTGGATAAGGGCAATTGCTCACTGAGATTATTCTTTGCTGATTTCAGCAAAGGATTTGATCTGATTGACCATAGGATCTTAATGGAAAAATTATCTAAATTTAACATTCATAACAGCCTGTTAAGGTGTGTAGATTCGAACTACATGTGCGCTGGTTCCAAATATTTATTCAAACAAAACCATATAAAACTATAACTTTTCTAAAAACATGCAAAACGTTCTTTGTACGTTTTTTGTCGCCATTTTGCCCGCCCCAGTTTCCCCGGAAATCCAGGGATACGTACCCTTGGCGACCACGCAACTACGCAAAAAATGTCAACAAATCCCCTGTCTTAACTAAAATCGCTCTCACATTTCCCCCTCCCGGAATCCTTAAGGATCCGTCTATATATGTTCGTCTAGTTTGTTGTCCCAAATTCCAAAGGGGCTATTCTTCCAATTGACCGACGATAAACTTTATCACTTTCCTTCACGTCAACCACACGAACCAAATCATCCTTGCCAGGATATATGTTTTCAATTGTCCCCAATTTCCAATTGCGTCTCGCCACGTCAGGATCAATTATTAAGACAACATGACCTTTCTTAACGTTCTCCTGTTGTTCATGCCATTTGGAGCGAGAACCAAGGGTCGTTAGGTATTCTCGCATCCAGCGTTGCCATGTCTGCCGGATTAATTCTTGCACACGTCTCCATCGTTTCTTTGGGTTGAACTGAGTATAATCCACACTTTCCGGAGCCACATCTCCTCCCATTTTTCCGATGAGAAAGTGATTTGGGGTTAAAACCGGCTCGTCATTCGGGTCTCCACTCACGCGAGTCAACGGTCTGGAGTTTATCAAGCTTTCGACACCAATAATCGTAGTTTCCAACTCTTCGTCATTGACTTCTGCATTCCCTAGGATGGCTTTGATTGCACGTTTGGCTGCTTTAATCATTTGCTCGAAGACTCCCCCAAAATGCGGAGATGCTGATGGGTTCCAGTGCCAATTGATGCCTTTATTGGACGTACTAGATTCTACTTTTGCTATATCGATTTGATTCACAAGTTCCCGGAGTTCATTATTCCCGCCAACGAAATTAGTTCCGTTGTCGCTGACCATGTCTCGTGGCCAACCCCTTCGTGCCGCCATTCGTGTAAGAGCTTGCAAGAAACCATCAGTTTCTAACGACCAAACCGTCTCAAGATGGCAACAGTGAGTCTGTAAACAGAGGAAAAGGCACAGGTACCTTTTGATGCGTGTTCTCCCACGTCCTTGTTTAGTAAAGAAAGGCCCCGCAAAATCAACAGAACAGTTAGTAAATGGTTTCATGGTCAGTTCTAAACGTATCTTCGGCAACGGTGCCATCTGCTGACTGGAAGGTTTCCCTCTGAACCGCCTTTTGCATTCCGCGCACGTCTTTATAGTGCGTTTCACCAATTCCCTGCCGTTAACAACCATATAGCGCTCACGAAGATGATTCAAGGTGAAGTTAACGCCCATTTCGTGTCCTTCGCGTTCATGGTGATACCTCACAATTAGTTGGGTTACGGGATGTCGTTTCGGTATGATGATAGGATATTTTACATTGTCGGTCAACTCTACTGAGTACCGAAGTCGTGTGTTACAATGCATCAGTCCGTCTTTCAGGATTGGGGTGAGATTCAATATAGAACTCTGCTTGGGTAATGGTTTTCCATTCGTCAAGGCTTCGAAGTCATTTCGATAAGCGTCGATCTGCGCCTCTTTAATTATATCCTCTTCGACTTGTTTTAACTCTTGAGGTCAACTGTCCGAATACTCGATCGTCCTTTGACTTTTGACAGTTCTTGATGAACTGGTGAACCCACCCTCTGACGCAGACAAGTGACTTTCCAAATTCTAATCTTGTGGTTGAATGATTCCGATACCACTTCGAGAACCGGGTCGGGTTGAGTCGCCATTCTTCCCTTTTCTCTTCATCGTCTTCCTTGGTTCCCATAAAAAACGTCGCGTTGTTTCTGCTCTCGGGTTTTACTTCATCAAACGCTTCCGGTGCTGGAGTTTCAAATTTCGTTTTCGGCCACTGTTCGCCAGGTCCTTGCAAGAATTTCGGTCCGTTCCACCTACAATCGTTGTTCTTCAGCTCGGCGACCGTCAAACCTCGAGTTCCATAGTCAGCAGGATTAGACACCATAGGTACATGCCGCCACTGTTCAGGGTTAGAGTTTTGATGGATCTCGCCAACGCGATGTGCGACAAATGTTTGTAGTTCTGGCTTTGCCCTCGAATCCAATGTCCCACAGTCATGCTATCGATCCAGAAGGTCACTTTTCGAAGCTCGATCTCTAACGCTTTGCACACTTGATGGCTCAAACGCAGGCTGATGACCGCACTCATCATTTCAAGGCGTGGTATGCTGATAGCTTTCAACGGCGCCAACCTTGTCTTCGCTGTTACCAATCGGGAACTGAATGAGCCATCCAGATACTCATATCAGGCGTAAACAGCGGCTGAGTAAGCCTTCTCTGAAGCGTCGGAGAAGGAGTGAATTTCCATGTTCGTCACCATAGAAGCAGTTTTCAAACAACGAGGGATCTTGGTCTCGGGCAACATAACTAATTCTCCAAACCACTGTCTCCAAGCCTCCTGAAGTTCGTTAGTAAGCGGTTCATCCCAATCCAATGCTAGAACCCAGGCTTGTTGCAGCAACAGCTTAGCTCGAACAACAAATGGTGCCAAGAACCCCATTGGGTCAAAAATGGTCGCTGTGCTCCGAAGCACATTTCTCTTGGTGTACTGGAACTGGTCGGAAGGTGGAGTGTAATGGAAGAGAAATTGATCATCGTTAGCCGTCCATGATACCCCCAATGTCTTGGTCATAGGTAGCTCATTCTTCTCTAAATTAATCTCGGATGCTCGGTCGCAGTCTGGAATGTTCTCCAATACTTCCCGGCAATTGGAAATCCACTTTCGAATGTGAAAGTTTGCTTTGTCACCAAGGTCTGTCAGTTGATGACGCATATCTTTCGCTGTCGATATGTTCTCAACCGATGGCATCAGGTCATCCATATAACAATTTTTTTTCACGGCTGTCGCAGCCAATGGGTATTCTTCTCTGTGATCTTCTGCATGTTGTTGCCAGGTGTACTGGGCGCAGAACGGGCAGTAACATCCACCAAATATAAAACGGAGGAATTCATAGACTTCAGGTTCTTTACTTGAATCCAGGTTTCGCCATAGAAATCGATGCAACGGTCGGTCCTCAGGACGTAGCACTAGCTGATGGTACATTTGACTAATGTCCCCTGCTAAGGCGACCGGTTCCTTTCGAAATTTAATTAAGATGTCGGTAGTATCGCTCTGTAGTTTCGGTCCAGGCAGCGCTTTGGTATTAAGGCTTTTTCCCTCACACGTTGCTGATCTGTCGAACACGATTCTGACTTTGGTTATTTCCTTTTCTGGACGTACCACTGGAAAATGCGGAAGCAACCACTCACATTCAGGTTTTGATTCATCAGGAGGTATTTTACGGATGTATTTCTTCTCCAAATACTCGTTGATTACGCGTTGATAGGCAGCTGCTACTTCAGGATCTTTGGCTAACTTTCTTTCGGTCGATATCAGCCGTCTCTTTGCCAACTCCGCATTGTTTGGTAGACTAGGTCTTTGTTTCTTCCAAGGAACTGCCACTTCGTAATATCCATCATTCAATTTCACAGACTCGCTGACTTTTTTCCATGCTAGTTTTTCGTTGGGTGACATCTCGGCCGCTCTTGAGTTAATAGGGGTGATACCGATACTTTCTAAGTCCCAAAACCGCTTCAGTATATCAGTCAAACTGTGGTCTTCATCCCCTTGATTTCCGACTGTTACCCACGCTTGATTAGCTCTATAGGTGTGATGGAATGCGGTATGATGTTGCGCCATTCGTGTTGTCGCTTCCACTTTGCCAACTGCCGTCCACCCAAGTGGACAAAGTCTAGCTGAAGGCTGATCAGATTGCCCTGGTATCTCTTTCATGGAGTACATCAGCTCATGGTGATCCGCCCCTAGTAGAATGTCTATCGATCGTCCTGGGGCTAATTTGGGGAAGTGGATCTTTGACAAATGTTCCCAGTTGTGTTTCAGTTTTATCCAGTTTACTGGCTTCATCCTTCCACAAATCTTTTTTGAAATCTGAGCCGTTATCTCTGTGTCCACTCGGCCATCCATACTCTCGAGGCCAATCTGGAAGGTTGACGACATAAAACTGTCTCGTCATTTGCAACTTTAACTTCGATCTTTGTCTTCGAACCTTGCAATCCAAGGGCTTCTACCACATCTTCGTTAACATAGGTAGTGTCACTGCCCTCATCTAACAGGCAATTCACGTGAATCTTCTCACCATTCTTTAAGATTACTGGAACTTTCCTCAGTGCAATGAACTTCGTCTCCTGCCCTTGTGTTGCTCCGTAGGACATTGATTGTTGATCCCCCTCCGTATTGACACCACTCCCGTTGTCCTTCTTCTTATCCTCGTCCTTGCTACCTTCTTCTTTTGTCTCCGTCCTGGGCACGGCAGATTTTTCACGATGCAATAGATAATGGTGATTCTCCTTGCAACCCCCGATGTTGCAGCTTTTACTTCTTCTACATTCATTTCCTAAATGGTCGTCACCCAAACATCGATAGCACAATCCAAATTTCTTGGCCAGACGCCATTTCTCATCTGCTGACTTCACTTTAAAGGTTGAACACCTCCAAATTGGATGAATGTCACCGCAAACTGCACACTTCTTATTTCTCTTATCGCCCCACTCAACCTTACTGCCGTGGTATGACCGTCCTCCTCTTGCGTCATGTCCGTTGAACTTATCTTGACGAACTCTCGGAAATCCGTGTTTGATTTCAGCCGCTTGGACTTCCTGAGCAATCCAGTCTTTGAGAGTTTCCATGGATTCGGGTCGTTGGTGATCTCGTAACCAGCGATAATATTGTGACAGCAGTCGCTCTGGTATTTTTTCTAGAATGATCGTATACAATGTCCCAGCTTCTAGGTCCGTTTGACGACCGTTCTCTTTCAAACATATAACGGCGCGTTCCAAAACGTCTGTGAATGCCTTAAGATCTTTGGCACTTCCTTCTTGTAATGGTTTAAGCTTTTTTAGTTCCTCTAAATGGCTTTGAATCTGTCGCCGACTTCCGCCGTATTTTCGCGCTAACCGAGCCCCTGCAGCATCATAAGCTTCCTTGGAATAACCCAAACCTTTGATGGTTTCAGCCGCTTCTCCCCTCAAACATGATTCCAACCGGAGCATCTTGAATTGTGGCGTTAATGGGGCTTGGTCTACGCAACTTGTAAAGGCTGCATCCCACTGCTGGTATTTCATTTTGTCACCAGCAAACACAGGGATTCGGATTCTTTCTAAGTGATGTGTTCCATCCCGGGAAATGGTTCTATCCGATGGGGTGGCATGAAATCCTGTTGTGGTGGTATATGAATTCGATACGGTAGGGATGGTGGGATAATTCAGTGAATTTACATGCGAATTTGATGGAGGGTTCCCAGCTGCCAAAGGGGAAATGGATGTGGGATGTAAGTCCAAAGAATTTACGCTCGGCAAGTTTGCATGCAAATCTGGTGGGGTATTAGATGAATCTGATGAAGGGTTTCCTGAATCCAGCGGGGTGCCTAAATCTGGTTGGATAGAATCACCACCTAGATTTCCCAGTACTACACTACTTTCTACTATATTTTCGGTTTCACTGTTCAATGGACTGCTGCTGTCATCCTCAGGAGCATTTCCAGAGATGATTTCGTGTAATTCGTTATTGGATGGACTAACCTGTTCGCTATTCTCCCCGTCCTTTTCCAGAACCTTATGAGCTGCTTGTTTTTCTTTTTACTTCCTGCTTCGACTGATACTAATCCACTATGGATACTGTTCCCAAATGCCTGTTTCTTCGCAAGTGATGCTAAAAGCTGCCTAGCTACAACAATTTCACCTTCTACCTGTTGCTCTATTTTTTCTGCTTCGTCTGTTGTCTTTGTTGCATTGACATTATCATCCATTTTTCGAAATGCTGTCTCAAGTTCATCCATAATATCCAATACAACTTGTTGCTGTTCGTCGATTCGCTGTAGTAACTCATAAAGTTGACTTCGATTGTGTTCAATTCCTTCTGGTATTGCAAGTAACCCAACCAGCTGCGTAAGCAAACGTGTAAGTAACGATTTCGCTTTTCTTTTTCCTTTTTTTATATCCGAAATAACAAGTTTCAAGTCCACTTGGTTGTCTTTCGTGTTTTGTACTTCCGTCGTAATTTCATCCTCTTTGTCGCCCATATTTGTATCGCAATAAACTTCCTTGTGTGGCGAAAAAATACTAAATGTACATACGAATTTTCCCAATGTAATGTCGAGCCAATATCCTTGCTTGTCGAAAAATTCGCCTTTAGCGACGAGTTCGAATATCAAATTGTTTTCGATAAAGTCATAAAATATAACTCCGTCTATATTCTTGTTTACAAATCCAATATAATTCCGTCTAAGATATACCCAAATATCCTCTATGTCGTTAAACAATCCGATACAATTCCGTCAACAATATGCCCCAACTATCCTTTATTTCGTTTACGAGTCCGATATAAATTCCGTCAAAGATATGCCCAAATATCCCTCACTTCGTTAACACGTACAATAGAAATTCCGTCAAAGCTAAGCCCAAATATCCTTTATTTCGTTTGCAGACCCGACTCGAAGGACCAAAATGTAGATTCGAACTACATGTGCGCTGGTTCCAAATATTTATTCAAACAAAACCATATAAAACTATAACTTTTCTAAAAACATGCAAAACATTCTTTGTACGTTTTTCGTCGCCATCTTGCCCGCCCCAGTCTCCCCGGAAATCCAGGGATACGTACCCTTGGCGACCACGCAACTATGCAAAAAATGTCAACAAATCCCCTGTCTTAACTAAAATCGCTCTCACAAGGTGGATTGGGGCATTTCTTATGGAGAGGTCTCAGTTTGTACATATTGGTAATTGTACACCAATGGGGGTATTCCTCAAGGGACCAAGTTAGCCCCGATCCTTTTTGCTGTTATGGTCAGTGACCTAATATCTACATGGGGCCCAAGGATTAAATTTGTTGATGATTTAACAGCATTGGAAATAGTACCAAGGAACTCCCCATCATATATGAATTATATTGTATCTAATATTCAAACGTTTGCTTGCCACAATAATATGAAATCAAATCCGGAAAAATGTAAAGAGATGACTGTTGACTTTCTCCAATATAATGCAACTAAATGGCAACCTATTTGTATCAACGGTAAACAAGTTAAAGTTGTAACAGTATTCAAACTTCTTGGGGTTTATCTATCGAGTGACTTAACATGGACGGCGCACTGCGAGTATATTATAAAGAAAGCCAACAGACGATTATATGCTTTAAGAAAATTGAAGAAGTCTGGGGTTTCCAGTTCTGACATTGTGGTCATGTATTGCACTGTGATAAGAACAATGATAGAGTAGTTTTTGCAAATTTGTCTCAAACATTAAGTAGAGACCTGGAACGAGTCCAAAAACGTGCTATGTCAATTATCTATCCGTCTCATTCGTATATGGACGCGTTATCCTTTGCAGGTATCCAAACCCTATGTGTTTGCAGAGAAGAAGCCTGTAACAAATTTGTTGCAAATATCAAAGCAAGTAACCCACTGTACCCTTTCATCCACAAACAGCTACCTACGTTAAACCACGACTATTCCTTATGTTCGGCAACAACAGAGAGACAACCAATAATACGAACTGATAGTCCGTATTCCCTAATCGATTATCGTTCAGTTTCGTTGGACACCTTTGGAGACTACGCAAAAAACTCAGAATATATAAATTTTTAATCACCTTTCACATATCTGCTTGTTGGCACTGCTATAAACCTGCAGTTTTTTAGAAATTTACACTTGAATTTCATCAATTCGCACTCCTTGAAATTCGAAACCCGCCATTTTGTTTCTGAAGAAACTTCATGTAAAATATGTTGCAGTAACTAGTCTCAGGCTCTTTCCAGGGGGGGAGGATTACTCACGCAAGTCGAATGAAACGCGATTTATTCACCAAGGAGATTATAAATAACACTAGAGGGGACATCGAGGGTAAAATTTGGGAGCGCGGCGATTGGGGGGCAAATCCAAGTCTCGGATGCTCACTCATTCACGATGTCCCAGGCAAAAAAGTCGTTTTAGACGAAAATAATAAAATATTAAAAACAATTGAAAAAGTACTATTTTGCCCACAAAACCGGCAAAACGACCTCAACAACGATGAGGTAACATTCATACAGATTTCTGTTGTTGCTAAGGAAGCATTAGCTCAGCCAATAAGCGCCTGACACTGCATCCGGGACTTGAATTTGCCCCCCAAAAAACGCGCTCTCTTTTGTTTTCAGTGAAAAGGATTACGATGCCTCCTCTAGTGTTATCTGTATGTTATTCATAATGTTTAACAGTTAATACTTCACACGAACTGATTTAAACACTGATACAACAAAAACACAACTTAAGGCTGTCTCCTAAGTCCCAACAATTTAAAAATATTTAAAAATCATCATCTACGTCCAAATCAAGCTCTTCTTCTTCCTTCTCTTCGTCTGATTGCTCGTCATCAAACTCGGCATTCATACACCCAGCACAGGTACAGACGTTTGTACATCGCATCATGGCTTTCTTGCAGAAACAACGCTGAGTTTCACAACCAGTTTTGCAACCACAATGGATGAATTCCAGTATCGAATCCGGTGCCGGAGGACTAGTCATCCACATGATTTTCAACTCTCCGTCGACTATTCGCCACCCATGACAACCAGGAGGAGGGATATCCATTTCTGCTTCAAGACACTGGCGCCAAATAGCTGCTTGATAGTTCGCCCGACGTATGTGTTGCAGCAAGCTTTCACATGTTGGCGGTAGCATGTCATCGGAACACTTTCCCAATTTGAATAACGTGAACCTACATTTGTTCACATTCTCAGATGTCTTGTCGCCATACATCAAGCAGACAAACTTATTAAGCTGCGCAACAAGATCATCGGAAGGAGAAAAAGTACTCCCAAGTGATACGAATGCATCCATGTATCCGCGATTGCGCTCGAGTGTGTCCCACGTCGTTTTCTTACCTTTCCCATAAAAGGAACTGGTGCTGTCACAACCTAAAAATTATATGCAACATTAGTATAAGAAACTGACATCTAAGAAACTACACCAACATATGCGAGATCATACAAGTAACTGAGCCGGCTAATAAAAAAAATCAGTTCCTTCTATACATACTCTACCTGAAAAAGCATGGAAACCAGGCAAACACTGAGAGAGTTTTTCGTCCATCGCCTCCACGATAGTCTTGATGGATATCAACCGAAAATAATTTCTCGTTCCTGTCATAAAAAAGATGTCCTTTTCGATTGCACGTTGCATCGCAAGACAAAGAACGAATACGTCTGTGTCAGGACTTTTAATGACGACTGCATCATTTGTTGATGCTGCGTGTTTGGCATGAAACAACGACCGAGTGTCTGCCTCCTCGTGGTTGCACTCGAGCTCCAACATCTCTGTGCGCACCGCAAGATCATCCTCAGATCTGCCACGTGAGAAGTGAAAACACTTTTCTTTCGACGTCACGTATAGTGAATCAACGATGCCAAGCTGTGATGATGTGTAAGAACACCAGTGGTCACACAAAAATGCAATCAAGGATTCCTTATTTTCGCCGACACTTAAGTACTTCTTCCACTGCTTTGGGACATTTTGACTCTTGTCGTAAATGTGGACTTTTTGCATCCCTGAATTCTCTGCTCTTCTATTTCGTTCCGGATCCTTTATGCTGTTGGGAAGATAACGATCAGCTACGAAGTCGAGTCTTGTTGCTTTCCAATGACACGACAACTTCAATATACTATTGAAGATAGCATCACATAATTCCCCAAAGGTTTTCCATTTGCCCTTCAGTGCTTGAACAACAGCCATAGCATCAATAATAAGGGCCTTGTTGTCAAATTGCTCCAAGTCACCATCACCGTTGTTACCTTGATAAAAGAAGAAAACGATGTTTTTTTGTCTATCGTTTAATCAGAAAAAATATATTTCATAACAATCGTACATACGTAAAAGTTTAGTTTTACACAAGACTAGACTTGTATTGTTGTTTATCATTCAAAACTACTGTAGAAAGAACTTAATTATACATACATTATCGTGCAACACCTATATATATAAAAAAATGGTGCCGGACCACGCAAAACTTGGTTCTCATGCGATGCTCAACTAGCTCCATTGCCAACAATGATCATTAGTAATGTATAAAATTATTTGTCTATCGGAAGGATTTTGTTGATTACCGAAAATATGAGAACATCACCGATGAACTATGGTATATGAAACCAGGCTTAATTATAAACTCAATACGTTACGTTGTTAAACTGACCTTCCAAAATTTCAAACAACTTGGATTTTGCCGTTTTGACAAGACTTCCTGAAGTTGTTGCCAAAGAAAGCGGGTACGTGCCAAGACTGTACGAAAGGACCAGTTCCAGATCGACTTTACGGTGCTTCGCAATCAACAATAAGCGTGCAAATAAGTCCCTGTTCATTTTAAGATTGATTTCTTTTCCTTTGCTGTCCTTTACAATTACTTTTTTGCCAGTGGAAAACGTCGTAACATTATTTCGCGGCAGCTTAGCAAAAATATCCGGACTTTCGCTCAATAGATTCTCATGCACAAACTCCACAAATTGCTTCTCGCCACGTTTTTCTGACTCCAGAAGGCTATCTGCTATAGCATCATCAAGAACGAATCCACTTGCCAAGCTAACCAATCGCTCCTGCTCGACAGTGAATGGATTAATCATGCTTGATATGGTGCGCATCACATCGTTTACGGACTTTTCATGAAGTAAACATTTCGTCTTGTCCAGATCTTTCCGGCTTCTGTAACGAGATAAAAACATAAAGTAAAACACTTTAATATATTTTCCTTGCCTTTAATACACTACATGTACAAATATAACGTCACATATTCTGAGAGAAATGAAACCTTGGTTTAGTGTTTGCGCCAGCCATATCTTTGCATTCGTTGGTAATTGCAGCAGTGGCGGATCCAGGGTAAGTCAAAATAAATTATAGCAGCTCAATTTTAAATTCAAATTAACTTTATAGCAATGTCATAGGTTATGAATTTCAAAAGAATAAAATCTAACCAATGAAGTTGCTTTGAAGGTATTTTAAAATGTAAATATATCCTAGAATGAGCTGTGGTAATTTATTTTGACTTACGCTAGATCCGCCACTGAATTGCAGATCTCTCAGATTGGGAAAGCAACCATCTATGGACCGCTGCACGATTCAATGGTCTGGTCGCATGGTACAGCAGAAAATCCATGCTTACTTTGGCGTTGAATCGCAAAACTACTTGACAGTTCGGAACCGATATCTGTAAAAGTGAAATAAATACTATATATATATATATATATATATATATATATATATATATATATATATATATATATATATATATATATATATATATATATATATATATATATATATATATATATATATATATATATATATATATGTATATATATATATATATATATATATATATATTTATAGGTATTTTGTGACTATATACGTTTCGCTTTGACTGTACACTAACTCTTCTACGCTCTACTAACAAGCACTGAGCACTTTTACATTACATAAGGTTCAAAAAGAAGCGAGCAGTATTTCAACATAATTACTTAGGGACTTGTCAGAAATTATTAGGGGGGGGAAAGGGGGGGGGAAGATTGCACTTAAGGTTGGAAATGAGGTGACCCATCTAAGCAACAGGAACGAAATTTCCTTACTCTCCCCTTGGGCCTAGCATGAAACACCATGGCCCTCCCCTCTATCATCAGGTGAATTAATACAAAAGTTCAGTTTAGTTACACACACACATAAAACGTTTACACTATAAAACTCAATACATTTTCATTCTAAAATATGTTTATTTGACATTGTTGTTGTGGTTTTAATATAATATTTGAACTAAACATAATCTGAATATGAATATATTAATACTCAGCAAGTAATTCTAAATGCATACATATCAAACAATTCAAGTTTATACTAAATTTAATTGTTTTATTTATTTTGTTTTCCTAACTCTTTTACTATTCGTCCCTTCTTTTTAAATTTTTACCGTTTGAAAAATATAATAATTAGTTATCATGTATATATAAATACAACTTATGTTTATTCCTTATATATAGCTCTGATGATGTTGCGATGTAGCGACGAAACATTAGCAAATTAAATTTAATATAAACTTGAACTGTTTGATACATATGCATTTAGAATTACTTGCTGGGCTTGCTTGAATTAATATTCATATTCAGATTACGTTTTCCTCCTGGTATTTCAATTGCCACTATTCTGAACTAAACATAGCACTATTTTTTTCTAATCTATTTATACTGTGTACTAACAACTGTATGAGCATTATAATAAACTTGAATGACCCTCCCCTTAAAAGCAGCTCATTTTTTCTTCACCCTCCCTTTTTTAGGATCTTAAAAAGCTATGACCCTCCCCAGGTTTCCACCCTCCCCCCTTCCCCCCTGTTAATTTCTGACAAGTCCCTTACCAGGGTGTGCGTGATCAAGGGCAGTCATTTCCCACCAATATGCAGTCCCATATCTGGAATAATTTACACGATCACAGATGAAAAACCATGGAAGCATACATCTAAACGCTGCCAGATGAAGATTCCAGTTAACCTCTCTGGTGGCTCTGATAAACTTGAGCAAAACACCTGTTAAAATAAGTTCAGATTATCAGAAAAAGTTGATGGCCATTTCAGCCTTTAACGAAGTAGTGTGTACAGAGTACAGTTCTTGACACTTTAGAAGACAGACATAAGAAACCTGTACAATGATTATTCATTTGAAACCATCATAAAATTAGAAATTTTAGTTTGTACTATAGTATTACCAGTCATTCTTATGTACAGGCTCCAAAATGCAAACGTTCTGGATTTCTGAGATGAGTCTTGGATGAACATTTCATAACTTTCACAAATTGCTTCAATCTCTGGTCTTTCAAGATTGTCCACGAATACCTCTTCCGGAAAAGAATCCATCATGTCCAAAATTAGCATGTGTATGCCTTCTCTTTCATCATCATCAATGGAGTCCAGAAATGCTTCAAATCTAAGACGTTCCATGGCTTCATACACCAATTTATGGCACATAACTGATCTATTATAGTGTTTTCCAGATAAAACACCTTTAATGGATCCAATAGCGACAATACCCGACTCTATGAAAATATCCTAAAAGACACAAGTGCATAAATATATTTACAATTGTTGCTTAGTGTGAAATTTAGTATCAGGCATTACAATGGTAGGGGTTTCCTTATAGAGTACACACTGCAATATTTCCTTACATGAAGTAATAAAAGATTGCAATTAATAAAAAATAGCTGAACTCAATGGAGAAATAAAATTTTTGTTTGCAATTGCCAACTCAAACTGTTTTACAGCTTGATTTGATCTCTTTGATCTTTCTCAGCAGTCAGAAAACACTTTTAAATATAATTTCTATTATTAAACTGCAACTCTTGTACAGTATCAAGACAATACCTTAAGTCCTCCATCTCCAAAAAGCAAAGATATAGCAGACAGAAAGCACATACAGGCATGAAACTCCCCAAGACGAACTACAAACCGGTCGTAGAAGACTTGTTCCTTCCATCGTATATGTTGTATCTTTGAATACAAGCCTTCGTCAAATACAAAAACAGTCTGCTGTAATTGCAATTTATCCAGAATTCTGATACCCGACTTTAGTACTTCATTGAGTGTGGAATATTCAGTAGGTGATGCATCAACAATTGGAAGGTAGCCAACTTTTGACACAGGGGGTATACCTGACTGTCGTAGCATAGTATTGAATCCTGTCCAACCAGGCCAAGGGTCTTCATCATTAGCAGCAAAAATCTTGATCAACGAATAGATAAGGTCTAATTTCTGAGCTGTTGCAATTTGGCTGTTTTTGATTAGAGGTTCCATTGATGTAAGATCTAATGCAGAGCTATCAAATTTAGGTGTTTTCTTTATACCAATGGAATATGGGGTGATTGTACTGGCTGGTACTTCGATAGATCTTTGCTTCTTCTTTATTATTGCACACTCAGATGGACACTCGACATCATAAGGGGTACCAGGAACTGTTTTCTGAATGATGATGCCATTCGTAACATGTGTTTGCTTGTCAGATTCCTCTTGAAAATCAATGTTGTCATACACAAGGTTTATATGTTTGCCAGGAATAAAATCTTTAGGAATAATATTTGATGTGTTGATTGTCAATTGAGCTAGGGCAGAGTCATATGCCATGGTTGAGGATAAAGAAACACAATGTCCCAGTCCATGCAAAATGTTTATTAACCCAGAGCAACCTGATATTTGCCTAACTGCCATCGCTAAAGACAATGCCTTTGGTGTTTGAATCCTTCCTTGACTAAAAGCATTTATCACATCTTGGCAAATGGAGTAAATCTGTGTAGCGCCTTTCTCGTGAACCTGAAGATAACTTGTAAGTACAGGCACATCAGAGAATCCCAGCACCCAAGCCATGAAGTTAAAAAGTAGTGGTGACAATAATTTTTTAACACTTGTATCAGACAGATCTGAGGCAACAGGAGGCCAATTTTCATACCACCTAGATAATATAATTATATTAACCCATCAATTGGGTCTGGTGGGAGCAATTATAGAATACCTGGCCAGTTCAAAACCCTAACATTAACTCTGACCCAAACCCTATTTGTCCAGGTATTCTATAATTGTACCGTCTGGTGTACTGGAGTGCGTTGCCGCTCAGTGGGTTAAAAACATGAAGAGACTTTATCAGATTTTTTGTTTAACGCATTACGTTGCAGGGCTTCCCTGTTGATGAGTAAAATTTCTGGCGGTAGAAAATGGGAAGAATTACATAGGGCACGCTGAGATGCATTGCTGCTTAATAAGTTAATATATATTGATATCAAAAATATATTTACACACATTATATAGGTATGTTATAGATCTTCTCACACAATTATCAATAATAGCTGACCTTATTTTCTTCTTCTTTTCTAATTCCATTCTTAAGGTCATCGCAACATTGTAAAACTCCTTCAATGTGGCACTTTGGTTTGCTGGTTTTGACTTAGTACGCCTGGTTACATCGGAGTCACTTTCGGTTTCGGTGGTCAAAGATTGTGAAGTATTCGCACACACAACATTCTCAACCACAGCAGCTTTCTTTAAGCAATCTGAATACACGATTTCACTCTTGTTTTTTCTTTTGGTGGCATGAAAAACAAGCTGAGGAAACCGTTTTTTCATTCTTTGTTTCAACCGGCTTGTTTTATAATTTGATGCGTCAACATTTTCCACTTCAGCAACAGTGCTAACAAACACATCTTTCACTTTGTTCATGTAAAAAATACCTTCATCCAGAAGGATTTTAGTCTGCACAAACTGTTCACAAAACGTTTCAAAGGATTTTCCATACAGTGGAGATGTACCTTTTGACGACGTTGCTTCTGGATCCTCCTTGTGATGTGTCAGAAATGAAATGTAATTCTTATAACATTGTTTGTGATACTTCATTTCCAAGGCGACACAGTCCTTTCCCCGAATTTGCACTAAAATGCTTTCATCACACTTTAACGTTGCTGCTTTTCGTAGCTGACCACCATCGAGTGTTTCAGCCGAGATAAGCTTGTCCAATTGTCGCTTTCTACTTTTCTACAGAATTGATACAAATACACAATTTTTAAAATTTTGATTTAACGGACGAAATAAAAGCAAAAAAGGATTAACCTACCGAATCGGTGTAATATAAGTCCTTCTTCTTGCAAACTATACAGACAGGAGGTAACACGTGCTTTTTCTTTGATCTAGTAGCACTAGTGGACGCCTCTAAACTTGACCGCAAAACTTTCTTCGGAATAGGATCACTGTTATCACTATCTCGGTCAACCGATGCCAACGGAGACGTGATCTTTTTTTCAGCTTTTTTGTGTCTTGCTTCAGCACGATTTAATAGGGTTTTATTGGTAAATGCTGAGTAGCATTTGCGATGAAACGCCAACTCTTTAAAATTTTCATAGCGATCCCCTTCCCTTCCTCGATGCTTATAATTTGACTTGTATTTAAGGCTATGTCCCTCTGACGGCCATCGAGTCGTATCCATTGCTTGCGACATTCCAGAAATCTCTGGAATGAAACCTCGGTAAAATTTGTAAATGGCCCGACACAGTCTTCGCAATGAATAAAACATGTATTTGCCCTTTTAGTCGGCCATGACGAAAACCTCTTAGTTTGTTATAAGTATTATTAGCTACATAAAGTTTCTTGGGGTGAGCACCTTTTCAGTGCCTCTTAACATCAAGTTTCCAAGGAAACAAAATGGCGGGTTTCAAGTTTCGAGGAGCGCCAATTGTTGAAATTCAAACGCAAATTTCTGAAAAACTGCAGGTTTATAGAAGTGCCAACAAGCAAAATTTTGAAAGGTGTGTATGCATCTATATATTCTGTGATTTTGACGTAGTCTCCGAAGGTGTCCAACGAAAATTGTTTTCTGAGCGACTTTTCGGTCTTGGGAATACGGACTATGAGCGATTTGAAAGTTTTATCACCGTTAAGTATAGAAAAACTGAACTATGCAATAGTTAGATAATAATATAAGATATAGTGATTAGTGTATTATACCTGTAATTCAGTTTTATTGTAGCTGCAAGAGGTATTTTTAATAAACTAATAATAATAATAATAATAATAATAATAATAATAATAGTAATAGTAATAGTAATAGTAATAGTAATAGTAATAGTAATAGTAATAGTAATAGTAATAGTAATAGTAATAGTAATAGTAATAATAATAGTAATAGTAATAGTAATAGTAATAGTAATAGTAATAGTTGTAATAGTAATAGTTGTAATAGTAATAGTTGTAATAGTAACAGTAGTAGTAATAGTAATAGTAATAGTAGTAGTAGTAGCACTAGTAGTAGTAGCACTAGTAGTAGTAGTAGTAGTAATAATAGTAATAGTAATAGTAATAGTAATAGTAATAGTAATAGTAATAGTAATAGTAATAGTAATAGTAATAGTAATAGTAATAGTAATAGTAATAGTAATAGTAATAGTAATAGTAATAGTAGTAATAGTAGTAATAGTAGTAATAGTAGTAATAATAGTAATAATAGTAATAATAGTAATAATAGTAATAATAGTAATAATAGTAATAATAGTAATAATAGTAATAATAGTAATAATAGTAATAATAGTAATAATAGTAATAATAGTAATAATAGTAATAATAGTAATAATAATAAAGGCCCTCTCCAGCTCAGACTTTGCTCCAGTAAAGTTTGTACCGTTATCACACTGATCTGCCGTACTGAACCTTGTCGTGCCACAAAATGTCGTAACACCTGTAGGAATGAGTCTGTGTTAAAAGTATTGGAGACTTCTATGTGAATAGCTCTACTCACTAAGCAAGTGAATAGGGCGCCATACCGCTTCAATACTGACCGTCGTTCTTTAATATGAAAGGGGCCAAAATAATCCACGCCAACGTAGGTAAATGGTGGGGCAGGATTAACTCATTCCTTTGGAAGATTAGCCATTCTTTGTTCAGCTGGCACTGCTCGAGAATGCCGACAAAATACACATTTGTGAAGACAATGCCGAGCTGCTGCACTGGCACCGATCACCCAATAATTCTCTCTCAGGACTGCCAAAACTTGACCGTGCCCAGCATGACCCAATTGTTTATGAATGTCGCGAATTATGAGCGTCGTGATGTGGTTCGTCGGGGCAAAATGCATGGATGTTTTGCTGATTGTGAAATATCTGCATTGGACAACCGACCTCCCACGCACAAAATTCCTTGCGAAAGAAATGTGCTCAATCGATAGGTAGAACTTGACCTTTTAATTCCCTTTTTTCGTTCCTTTTGTTTTTATCTTTCCGTGCCAATAGTATCGTTGATCACGCTGATCTCTTTTCCATAGACTTAGGTTTGTAGACATTTAAGGATAGCTTCTTCAGCTTTCTGTAAATCCTATTCTGCGATCGGCGGTGATATCACCTTCAACTTTGCTGATCTCTTTGGTTCGAACCTTTTCTTCGGTCTGGCTTCGCACTGGAATTGGATGCGTTGCTTTGATAATTCTCGGTCCATCAACAATCTACGAAGTCGAAGCATTATCGCCACTGCTCTTTTTAAACGATGCCAATCAGAATAGAACTCAAATAGCTTGTTAATTGACTCCATGGAATTGTCAACGGACACTGCAGAGATGTTAACAGCTTTTTTCACTTCCGGGTCGTCATTTGCTATTTCACTCAATGTTATTGGTTGTTGTGGCCACTCGTGTTTCTTTTGCGAAAGAAAATCTAGACCCTGAATTCACTTTCGTTGTTCCAAGATTGACTTGCCATCCATACCTCTCGAGGCATGATCTGCTGGATTTTCATTAGACTGGACATATCTCCATTGCGTCACTTCGGTTAGATCTCGAATGACATGCAAACGATTTGCTACGAAAACGTGAAATCTGGTTTGTTCGTTCTGAATGTATCGCAGAACTGTAGTTGAATCAGTATGAAAGATTATGATGTCAGGTTTCTCTTCTACTTCGTCATCCAATAGTCGACCTAGTCGTGCTAATAAGGTGCTGCAACAAGCTCTAAGCGAGGAATAGTGACTACTTTGGAAGGAGTAAGGTGAGATTTTCCCATAAGAAAGGCGCAATGAATTTGACCGTTGTCATCTTTAAGGCGAAGATATGCTACTGCACCATACCCCATAAAACTCGCATCGGAAAACACATGCAACTGACGAGATACTATCTTTCCAAAGTCAGGTGGAATGAGGCTGCGTTTGATGAGAAGTTGCTCGAAGATATGAAGATCATTTTTCCATTTAGACCATCGATTTTGATAGGCAATCGGACTTTCGTCGTCCCAATCTAGTTGCTTTTTCTGGAAAAGTTCCTGCAAAATTTTCTTTGCTGGAAGAATGAACGGGGCTACGAAACCAAGTGGGTCATATGCCGAGGGTACAACTGATAGTATTCCTCTTCTTGTGGCAGGTTTAGAATTTAAGGTAACGTGAAATTCGAAGTCGTCGGACTCTATATTCCAATAGACGCCAAGCGCTCTTTCGAGTGGCAATCTTTTGTGTTGCAGATCCAAATTCTTTAATTCCTTAGAGTGTTCTTCCTCTGGTATAGACTGCAACACTGCACGTGAATTACTGCAGAACTTTGTTAAATGAAAACCTCCTTTGGCACAAGACTGTCGTAGATAAAGTATCGTTTCTCGACTTTAGACAATCATCCACATAAAAATTACGTTTAATTGTCTTAGCAACCAGGGGCCCAAACTTTTTCTCGTTATCACTAGCGGTTTTCCGGAGGGCAAAGACCGAGCAAGCTGGTGAGGAGACAGCGCCAAAAAGATGTACCGTCATACGATATTCTTCTATGCAAGAACTTAAATCACCATTTGGCCTCTATAGGAATCGAAGGTAGTTTCGTTGAGAGATGGGTACTCGAACTTGGTAGAACATCGCTTCAATGTCCGCCACAAACCCAATTGGATCTTGTCTGAATCTCGTTAATACGCCTGTCAATGTGTTGGTGAGGTTGGGACCTGGGAGCAGCTCATCATTGATCGATGTTCCATGAAATCTGCTACTACAGTCAAAGACTACACGGATCTTTCCAGGTTTTTTCGGATGGTATACCCCATGATGAGGAATATACCACACTTTCCCTTCTTCTGCTGAATGTGATGGAACTTTCTCTGCATAACCCTTTGCAATAATATCGGTCATGAATATTGTGTAGTCTTTCCGATAATTTGGGTCTTTCAGCATCTTCTTTCTTTGTAAGTCCGCTCGCTTGATCACTTGACGTTTGTTATTTGGCATGACTACATTTTCGTTTCTGAACGGCAAAGGAATTTCGTAATGGCCGTCACTCAACCGTGTTCCCTTTTCCACTTTCTTCATAAATAGCTTGTCTTCCTGTGAAAACCCCTCACCATCTACACCTTTACCTCCAGTATTGTATTCGTTAAAGTCCAATGCCAGCGCATCCAAAAGAAGCTGTGGAGTAACAATTTCTTTAACACTCTCAATCTCGCGTATTGTTATGCGGTTAACATTGACGTTCTTTGCGTCTGGGTGCGTAGGTTCTTGACTTACCGGGCCGCCAACAGACCAACCATGTCGAAGAAGAACAGCAAAAGGACCATTACCTTTGCTCAGGATAATGTTTAATGGTCCATGCGCAAGAATGCAGTTATTTCTAATGTGGAGACCAATTTCCAAGTTCGGTCTATAACCAGGAATGTCCTTTGCAACTGACTCGAGATGATCCCATTTCGACACGATCTCGGGAGTAGGGATTTGATTATGATCAACGGGAATTAATACTTTGTTAATTTTAATTGGATTTTCGTCATTCAAGTCGGTGACTATGAGATTCGTAAGCACATTACTATTAACGTATCTCCGACCGTGCATGGTTCCCAGCTGTAACGCAGTTTTCACGCCTCTCACGCCCAATTGCTTTTGTAACTTCTCAGTCATGAATGATCCTCCGCTGCCGTTGTCATAAAAAGCATACGTTTCAATTGACTTTCTGCTGCCTTTCTCTTTTATTCTCACAGGCAGGATTGTGTGATAAATAACTGCGTAGCCTATACCATCTCTGTGCTTGTTTTCGTTGGCTGGTATGTCAATATAGCCATTGTTAATTTTTTCTTCATTTTCTCGTTTCTTTGACTGGAAATCAGGAATGTGCAACGCGGTTGGATGTTTTGTACCACAAGACTTGCATGTCTTTTTCTGTAGGCATCCTCTTGCAATATGATTTTGTCCATAACAAGAAAAGCACAATTTCTTCTCTTTTTGAAGTGACTTCCGAGCCTCTATGGAATTCCTAATGAAGTCGTCGCAGTCGTCCAGCTGATGAGATTTATTACAACATGGACATAGTTCCTCCTTTTTGACTGTGTTTTTCGCTATTTGTTTGGGAGTAACTGGTTCTCCTGGCATGCCAACTTTTGTGGCAAAACTGATGCTGTTTTTGCCAGCAAATAATTTCGTCTTATCCTTATTATCCGTTCTTTTATAGCCAAGGACCTCCTTTCCGTATACTGGGTGATTTGCAGATTCTGAGCATTCGTCAACAAAGGTCACCAAATCTTGGAATTGGGCTATCTTTTGATCAATTCGCTTCATCTTTGTGACTCTGTCTCACCATTTATTTTGTATACTCGCCGGCAACTTCCTCATGATTATTTGCATATTTGTTGGATGATTCAGTACTGGCATATCTGTGATCGCACACATAGCATTTTTTACTTTTTTGAGGAAGAGAACAAAACGTTTGAGTCCCGTTACATCATCATATTTGACTATCGGCCAATCGAAAGCTTTCTTCACATACGCTGTCGAGATCTTATAAGAATTGCCGTAAGGTATAAACATCCCCCAATGAGCTCCTTGGGTTCACCAACCAAATGCTGATTTAGATAATACAGACGATCTGCACTGTTTGCAATTTTCGACTCAATTCGGGCATCAAAGGCCTTTACAAACAATTTGTATTTCATTGGATCTCCCTTAAACCTTGAAACTTCTACTTTTGGTAAACTCATGGCTACTGCTAGTTGGAAATTAGCTGCCACCATCGCTTCGTTATTACGCTGCTGCAACATGTACCATTGCTGTTCAGAATTGATCTGTGGTTCTTGATTGGACGTTATGTTAGGCCGCAACTCTGAAATATCACGACCAAGACTTGCTGAATCAGGTGGTTGATACACTTGTGAAGCAGAAGGGTAAAGAACATTAGGTACGGGATGGGTATCTCTCGGGCAACTTGAATCGGGTGCATAGTCAGAAACGTGTCGTGGGCCACGCCAGAACTGTGGATTAGTTACGTAATCGGGTACACATCGAGGGTCACGCGAGTATCGTGGATCAGAAAATACAAAGGTATTTTCTGTTGACTTACAGCAGACGTTGAGTGAGAATATCTTGGCTTCAAAGCGTATGGTACAATTGATGTAGATTCGTCCGTTGTCTCTGTTAGTACTTTCTTCCTTTCTTTCACACTCATCAGTGGTTTCTCCTGGTAATCTATGAGTTCTCCGTACACCTTTCCTCTGGCTTCAGCCTTTGCAATCTTCGTTTCTAGTCTCAAATTTTCTGCAGCAACATCAAGTGCTTGTTTGCGCTTGAGCATTGTCTTTTCTGCCAATAGTTCTGCCACTTTAAAGTGCTTATGAAACGAAATTTTCTCCAACAATTTTCGTATTGCATTGGAAAGATCAGTTAAAATCACTGTATAACTTCTTTGATAGAATTTTTGTTACTGCCTTACTTTTCGAGATATTCAATTTTATTTGATTTGAAAATTACCTAACCAGTGACATCATACTGCATGATCACTTTTCAAAAAAGCTGAATTAATTTAAAAAGTACTCAAGATATAACACCTAAATACCCAGGTCTGGATGTTAAACATAGCCTACACACATGTTAGTGTAGTTTTAGTTATTTTCCACTATTATATGCTACAAAATAAGCAATCTAACAGTCGCTCATTATGCAGTATGACGTAACTGGTTAGGTAATTTTCAGATCAAATAAAATTGAATATCTCGAAAAGTAAGGCAGTTACAAAAATTCTATCAAAGAAGTTATATAGTGATTTTAACTGATCTTTTCAATGCAATACGAAAATTGTTGGAGAAAATTTCGTTTCATAAGCACTTTAAGCTTTTGTGGTCAAACAGTACAACACGTAAAAGATCTTATTCAGCATCTTAAAGGGCACATCATTGATAGTGAACAAGTTCAATGCCCTTTTTAAAGATGCTCTTCAAAGTTTACAGTAAAATCAACTTTTTCCTCACACTTGAGTAGGAAGCATGCCAATGCTATTAACCAAAAAGTCTCAACTGATTTACTAATAGAAGAGCCTGACAGTTCCAGAAATAATTCAGACGACTTGATTCATGACAATACTGGTAATGTTGAAATAAATGATGAGTCGCTTGTTTAAATGAATGTGATCAGGACGAACCAAATTTAGAGGCAGATTTCAATGAGTTGTTTTTGAAAAACCTTGCCCTCTTTTATTTAAAATTGACAGCAAAACATCATATGCCAGCTACCACCATACAAATGTTTGTAAGTGAAATGAAGTAGTGCATGATTTATCCCAAAATGCTTTTAAGGTTTATCTAAGAAACAGTCTAAAGGATATTGAATAATAAATGCCTGAAATCCAAGTTAATGACATCATTGAGGGTTTTTTGCCAAATGATATTTTTAATTGTGCTCATGCAACCAGTGGCACCTTGAATACTGAACACAGGCGAAGACAGTTTTATGAAACACATTTCAGCTTTGTTGAACCTATTTCATTGTATCTAGGCCTTGATAAAGACAATGTTAAAAGGTACTATGAGTATGTCTCCATAATTAAGACTATTGAAGAACTTTTAAAAGATCCTGGCACAAAACATCAATTTGAGCACCCTATCTTACCTATTGATAATGTACTAAGGGACTTCATGGATGGCAATGTTGCTAAATAAAATGTAATGTTTATTGAACTGCCAAGTGCAATCAAACTAATCTTATACCAAGATTCTTTTGAGGTAGTCAATCCACTGGGGTCTGCAAAAAGGAAACATAAAGTTCTAGGAGTTAATGTTACTTTAGGGAATATACATCCGCAGCACAGATCCAAAATTGACGGATTGCAACTAGTTATATTAATCTGACACTGCAGAGAACAACGAAAAATTTGCTGTCTCGAGCGGGATTCGAACTCGCATCTTCGGGTTTCTACTGTAGAACGCCGCTCTAGCAATCGAGTCAACTGGGATTGGTAGCGAGTCTTATCCAATTTAAGTGCACGAAATATTTTCGTGACGACTTAACGCTTGTTCTCTGCAGTGTCAGATTAAAATGAATCTAGTTTTTCATATCTCTGAGGATGTTCTGAAATGCAACTAATTATGCTTCTGAGGGAGCTTGACTTCAAATACTTTGGTCAAGATGCTGTGTTTCGACCATTGTTAAATGATTTAAAAAAGCTTAAAACCACTGGTGTGCCAGTTGAAAATAAATTTGTCCAAGGCCATGTTTCCATGGGCTTGTTGCCATGTTTCTTGGTGACAACTTGGGTAGTCATAGCATTGGTGGTTTTCTTGAAAATTTTAGTGCTTGTGTTCATGTATGTAGATTTTGCATCATAACAATGGAGAATATTGGACTTGGAAATGTGCATGATAATTTTGAAAGAAGATCACCTGACTATTATAATGAGTGTTTGGCAGAACTGGAAAGAAATCCAGAATTAAATAACTTTAAAGGTCTAAAATTTGACTCTGTATTTAACAACCTTCAATATACCATGTCTGTAATCCGGGTCTACCTCCATGCCTTGGGCATGATCTTTTTGAAGGAGTAGTCTACTATGATCTTGGTCTCTATATTCATTACATGATTAAAGTGAAAAAGTGGTTTACATATGCTAAATTTAATCAAATAGTTGCTAAATTCAAATACCGAGGAGTGATGCAAATAATAAGCCTGGCACATTAAGTGAACAAGGTAATAAGTTAGGTGGGCATGCAGTTCAAAACTGGTGTCTTTTACGCCTTCTTCCAGTCTTAATAGGTTTACATGTTGATGATTGGTTCTGATTCAGCTTAGCAATTGATTCTACAGCTTCCTACTATTGTGGAGCTAGTTTGTGCTCCTGAAATATCATTATCCCAGGTAGCACATTTGCAGGTTGTCATTGATGAGTATTTACAAGAGCGATTTGAACTTTTCCCCAACGTAATTTAAGGCCGAAGCCTCATTATTTAGCACATTATCCAACTTTGATACTAGAGTTTGGGCCACTGAATTGAGTCTGGGCCATGAGGTTTGAAAGTAAGCATTCTTATTTTAAAAAGTGTGCCTACCACTCTCAGAACTTTATTAACATTTGTCATACTTTTGCACAACGGCATCAGTTATTGCAAGTGTACATAAGAAATGGAGCCCTTTTTGAAAATACAGTTAGTCTTGAAAATGCTATTCAATTTAATCCTAACCTTTATAATGACAGCATTAAAAATGCATTCATGGCACACCATACTTCATACATATCAAAGTTATATGCAAAAACGCAAAAGTCATATGAAACGCAGTAAAAATTATGGATATTGTAGCGTGTTTATAAACGACTGCCATATTGTGGGACATATTTTCTACGATATATTAGCTACTATAGATCTATATACTATTATTAACTTTAAGACCGAAACATGCCCCAGCAGTCAAACGGTAAAAATTACAGCAAAATGCGAATGATCAGATCAACAAATGTCATATTTAAATATGGCCAAATTATTTTAAAAATGGAACTTTTATACTCGAATATGCTCCGGCTGTAACAAATGGCATCGGGTTTGCTTTAACAATTACAATAGAAATACGTTGACATGTCAAGTAGTTCTTAAGATTAGAGCATCAAATCAGGAGTGAAAGTTTATTAATACTGTAAAGCGCAAAGTCACAAAATATTACTTACATTGCATGTTTTGCTGGCATCTGTCTTGAAACGGGAACCATCTCATTTCTATACTCAAGCGACTTGATGCGCTAAATCCAATTGAAGATAATATCGATGGAACGGCCCACGTAACAAAGAAAAACGGACACATACTGTCAGTATTTATCGCAAAACGTTCCGATAGTCTTGTGTAATCCACATATAACGTCTATGCTAATACAAGTGATCTATAGTATTGGTATCATGATCATTAAAGACATGAGTCATTAAATATTTGCTGAGGCGTAGCATGCTTTGTTTGTGTTCGATCTGTGAATTGAAATACTATCAGAGTTTAGTGGTGTGAATGTTTTTGGCACATGTCAGAATAAATTGAGCTGATCATGTTTGTTTTTTGTCCGATACCTTACATTTCGCACGGGTTTGAGATGAGTCGACCAGTTTTCAAAGGTGAAAATTTTTAAAAGAACATCTAAAATTTGCATTTAATTTTATGTGATAAAGTAAGTCAATGTTCATGTATTTTGGGATGCATGCATGCCAATAGATCAACATTTATTTGCTTCATAATATTACAAATGAAATTGCATCAAACAGCAAAAACATTAGCTAATTAAAATATATAACTTATATTTCTAACAATTAAAAAAGCAACATGTTACATGTGCTACAAAGATAAAAGCTAATTTGTGAAACAACTTCTTAATCTTTTAAAAGGTTTTTATTAACAATAAGCTTTCCAAGCCTTACACTTGCCTCAATTTTTGAGTGAAAAGGGTGAGAACAATAAGAATATTTACCTTCCACCTTCTTAATCTTTTAAAAGGTTTTTATCAACAGTAAGCTTTCCAAGCCTTACATTTGCCTCAATTTTTTGAGCGAAAAGGGTGCGAACAATAAGAACATTTATCTTCCATCAACCACAAAAACAAGACTCACCATTTGTTGCACTTTCCGGAACATATACTTCCTTACGTTTGTAAGTCTCCCCCACCTCATAACCTTTTTCTCGTAACCAAATCAAATGAACAAATTCGTGCCTGAAAATTTGAATCCACCTTCCATGATAATTTGTATTTTGAGAATACCTTTTAACTGCAATGTGTTTGGCCTCCTGACCCTCCATTGACACAACATTAAGTCCTACAGTACTGCCTAGAAGTAACTTAACACATGCGATTCGGTCGCGGTTCGTGCGGTTTGCGGCTGCGGTTCGTGCGGTTCGCGGTTACGGTTCGTGGCTGCAGTTCGTGCGGTTAGCGGTTGCGGTTCGTGCGGCTCGCGGTTGAGGTTCATACGGTTCCTTAGCTGACTGTGCAAAAATCATTGCGGTGTATTCCGACGTTCTCCGAGCTTTACATTTTATTATGCGACGATCGTTCGGTGTTGAACGGTGTTAGCAATTTTGTATTTGAAAAGCTGAACTATGTAGGTTTATTAAAAAGAAATTAAAGATACTTTATAAACCTTTAATAAAACTTTTTTGCCCACAAACGCTGGAATATGTACATTCTTATAACAAGATTATTGAGAAAATACAGTGATTTTGTTTAAGAGCTCACAATTTATCCGCATAAATAAATTAGTTTCTGTTTACATGTAACGTGATTATGATACTTGATAGAATTAGCAATCAGAATCCATCGCAAATATAACGGGTTAAAAATCACTCATTTACACATTGCCTTTGGCTTTTGCGATCACTGAAGCCTTGGCCAACGCTAATTTGGAGTCTAAATAATAGCACCAAAAACTAATACACTATGAATTCGTTCGGTGCAAAATGTCATACTGGGTAGGCAATAACAACAGCACGCTTTCACGCATTCCCTGTAGACAACAGCTATTTCATAAAAAATAGAACACATCAGTATCACAGAAACTATACCTGTTCTTCCAAAACTATGTCAGACGTGAATTTTACTTAAAATTCAAAAATGTTGACGTTCGTCAAAAAGTAATTCGCACCAAACAACTGCTTGTTTGAATACTCATTACAGTATACTATTACAATAATCATCACAATGCTTGAATCAAACAAGCCGAGATACTGTATACTGATTGTGCTTTGAGTTCGCTTGGATAAAATATTCGTAACAACATAAACTTAAATGTACTCACTCTAATGCGTCCAATATGTCCTACCCATTCCAAAGTCCTCCATATAACACAGTAAGCCAGTGTATTTTAAGTGTTTTTCGCCTACGCTGTGATTTTGTTTAAGAGCTCTGCGGTTAATCAGCATGTTTCCGACTGTGAATAAATTAGCTTGGTATACATAAGTGCATCACTATACATAAATCTAGGGATTAAGGTCACGGATGATAGTGATACTTTTCATATGGAAACTAATAATTTCAAGAACTGGGCGGAAACAAATCGTATGAAACTAAACTTAAAAAAGACGTGGGAGATGGTCATACACGGTAAAATATCTCGGCCACTTCCAGAGCCTTTGCCTATGATTACTCGCAAAAGTTGGTTGAAGATATTAGGTGTAACGTTTCAAGAAAATCCTACTATGTGGGACTTGCAAATGAATGAGTTAATGAGTAGAGTTTACAGCAGACTGTATATTATCCGGACTTCTAAATACTATGGGTTTTCTAGTAAAGAATTGGATCTTCTGTTTCATAGTCTTATTTTATCAATATCAGTTTTTGGTATAGAGGTCTGGGGATGTGCGTCGTATTCTAAGTACCTTAGTCAAATAGACAAATTTTTAAAACGTTCATACAAGTATGGATATCTTGCACAAGAATTATCTATTGTCGACATGTTAAACAACAAAGACAGAGTCCTATGGAAGAAAATAACTACATATCCCAACCATGGCTTGAAAACCTTGTTACCTCCTCAACGACAACTCGAATTACGCGACCGAGGACATTAATATGAACTACCGAGAGTTAGAACACAACGATTTAAGAGTGTTTGTCAATAGATGTTTTTTTAAATTCATATGATATTTTATAATATAATTCCAATACGATTAGAACAAATTTGAAATAATTAATATAAATGGACTTTAGTTTTAATATTCAATTACTAGTACTATATATCGTAGGAAATAATTTAATATGAACTGTTATTATTATTGCTACTGTAAGCCCACACGTTTGTTGTGAGGCGTTGTTTTTACATTTCAAATAAATATATATAACACATTAGAAAATGTTGTAAAAAAATGTAAAAGGGGAAATATGTTGCTAAACTGTTGTAAATTCCGACATACCTCACATTATATTTAGTATTTGGTCATTAATTCAACATAATCATAAAAGTAAGTGACATATATGATGTATAGTCAAAACGGCTTGCCCCATGTCAAAACGGCGAAGTTTCCGATAATGAAAACGGCCCCAACAATCTTAATCAGGATGCATAGCTCAAATTGTGATTGTTCTCAGCGAGTTTCCAGAATCTGAACAGAAAATAGATCTATTGTCCGAGCGCGTGTTTTGTTAGCTAATCCTATTGTGGCTGCACAGTTTGCGTTAATACTTTGAAACAAATAGCATAAATAGTTTGCAACATAAGTTTGACAGATGCGTATATATATAGTACAAGAAGAGAATTTAGAAGATGTAATATACTAAAAATATAAAGCATTAACAAATACTATAAGCGTTAAATAGAAACCTGAAAAGGGGAAAGAATTTTGTGACACACTATGGTAGGTGTTTGGTCATTTGCATTACAGTGACACATTCCACACTTTGCAAAACTTCGCTCATTAAACACCTTAATTGATATCGATGCGATCACACTTCGTTATGTTCTTGGCTTCGAGCATATAACGATATCCCACTATCCCCTTTCCCATTATCGAATTAAAATATACACCAACCTAATCGATCATGAATCTGATATAAATTTAAGATGGTCCCTTTGGAAAACTCTCTTTCTGAATGTTCTTGATAAACACGCGCCAGTTCAATCTAAAAGAATCAGATCAAAAAGACATATTCCTTGGATTAATAAAAACACCAAAAATCTAATTCATGAAAGAGATCGTCTTAAACGTAAAGCTATGATTTCCAAATCTGAGATCGACTGGAATGCTTTCAAAGCACTCAGAAATAGAGTAAATTGTACCATTCGCAAAGATAAAGAAATTTATTACAAGAATTTAATTCATAAAAGTAATGACCCAAAAGATGCTTGGAAGACCATAAATAGCATATTGGGTCGTAATCAGTCCAAACCAACAACATTCAATCTTAAAGTAGAAGATAAGGACATTGTAATGCCTGATGAGGTCACTGAATGCTTCAATGATTACTTCTCAGGTGTAGGGTCTAAGATTGCTAATTCTGTTGGCGAAGGTAATTCCAAATATGATGAATTTATGATAAAAACTACTGATACATTTCATTTCCAAACTATTGATACATATACAGTTTTTCACATGTTGCTTTCAATTTCTGCCTCAAAAGCTACAGGTCTTGATAAGATTCCAGCTAAAATTTTAAAAATTGCTGCCCCTGTTATTGCTCAATCTCTAACAAATCTATTTAATTATTCGATTCAAACAGAAATATTTCCTGCAGAGTGGAAAGTTGCTAAAATTATTCCCTTACATAAATCTGGTCCAAAAAACATAGTCGATAATTATCGTCCTATTTCAATTTTGTCAGCAATTAGCAAAATCTTTGAAAAAATTCTTCACAAGCAATTATTTGCTTACTTAAACAACAATAATCTGATTTCCAAACATCAGTTTGGCTTTAGACCAATGCACTCAACAGCTGACGCATTGCTCCATTCTACTAATGAATGGTATAGAAACATGGATGATGGTATGCTCAACATTGCAGTTTTTCTTGATCTAAAAAAAGCTTTTGACACTGTGAATCATGAAATCTTAATTGGAAAACTTAGCTTTCTTGGTATGCAACCATGTGCTTTAAATCTTATTACCTCATATTTGGGAAATCGTTTGCAAAGGTGTTATGTCAATGGATATCTATCCAAACCTCATAAAATAGATTATGGTGTTCCCCAAGGGTCTATATTGGGGCCTCTTCTGTTTTTAATTTACATAAACGATTTGCCAAATTGTATTGAAAAATCAACAGTAAGAATGTTCGCAGATGACACTACTCTCACTGCCTCTGGTTTGGCATTACCCGAAATTGAATCCAAAATTAATCATGACTTAAACAATGTTCAAAAGTGGCTTTTAGCAAATAAATTATGTCTAAATCTGATCAAAACCGAATACCTATTAATTGGGAGTAAACAAAAGATTAGCAAACTTACAAATGATCCTGTAATTCAGATAGCAAATAGACTTGTAAATCGAGTGACAAACAAAAAATCTTTAGGTGTTGAAATCGACCAATGTTTACTATGGGACATCCATCTGGACGAAATATGTAAAAAAGTGTCGGCAGGTATTGGAGCGATTAGGAAGCTTAAACCATATGTTACTCGTGAAACACTTGTATCTGTCTATTGTGCTTTGGTTCAACCTTATTTCGATTACTGCTGCCTTGTATGGGAGCCAATTGGTGCTACACTTTCGAATAGACTTCAGTCACTCCAAAATAGAGCAGCTAGGGTTATATTAGGATATAGAAACGAGCATGGCCAATCGGAAGCAGCCTTAAATGAGCTTCAATGGAAAACGTTGAAGCAACGTAGACTTGTTATGAAAGCCAGACTCATGTTTAGAATAATTCACGGGCAAGCACCAGCTGTTCTAATCGAATCATTTCAAAATCCAAATGCTCCTCAACATGATTACAATTTACGTAATTCAGATTATGGGTTTTATCTGACAAAGCCTAAAACTGAATATATGAGAAAAAGTATTAGTTATAGTGGTGCAAAACTTTGGAATAATTTACCATCGGAAGTTAGAAATTCAATATCGATAAATACCTTTAATTCTTTAATTTCTGATATTAGTCTATCCTAACATCGTACTTGAGTTTTACTGTCTTTATTTGTATTTATGTATATAGTTTTCTTTTTATTGTCACGCCCCCCTTGGAAATCAGCTATTGCTGAAGGGGTAAGCGTGAATAAATATAGTTTTAATAATAATAATAATAATAATAATAAACGAAGAACAGCTTCTCAGACACGCACAGAAGAACAGAATACAATGTATGGGTGTTTAGTGACAGAGCCAAAGCCAGAGTCGAGCTATTATCGTATTTTTCCGTAAATTGAGATCAATCTCAGTAACAGCGGGCAGCACGCGGTCGACACGAGGGTGGCACGCGGGCAAACCGCGGTTAGCCCGCAAGCGAGCCGCGGTTCGCCCGCGAGCCGCCCTCGTGTCGACCGCGTCGAGCACGCGGGTGAACCGCGGTTAAGCCACGGTTGGCACGCGGTTGAATGCGGTTTTCTGTTAAGTTACTTCTAGGCAGTACTGTAGGTGATATTTCTGAAATACTTGGAGTGCATGATTTGGAACTATATGCCCAATGGTCCATGTTGTGGGGGTAACTCTATTAAATAAGCATTGTGCACGAAAAAAGTTTAAACAATGTTTTTTAAGATCTGCTACATCTTGGTAGGTAACATGAATAACTCTACAAAATATTGAAACACATTGTTTTAGCATTAGACACAAGTATGCAAAAATATGCAGCCGAAATGTTTGTCGTGCTGAAGCATGTGGTTGTTTCAATGCATCAATTAAGAACATAAAATTTTTTAAAAATAGTCTAGATTCCAATCCTGTGAATCGGTAGCGAAAACTTTTTGGTTCATGATTGTCATCAAACCATTTCTTGATCTTTTTACAAGACGACCCATTTTAGCTTGCTCCTTTAAAGCAAAGACCAGTTTAAAAAATGCCGATTTAACCGGAACAGCATTAAAAGTTGTTACATTTGCTGAAATGGAAGATTTACCAATACTTTCTTCAAGAATTAATTGAAACAATTGTTGACAGGAATTATTCTTTGAATGTAGAGGGTCTACATGTGCCCTGTTCATGAAACTGCCAATCAATGGTTGAAATTCTTGACGACTTTTGCTTGATGAAATAAACTCTGCTATTTTTTTTTTCGCTTTGTTTTATCAGAAATGTTCTGCTTGTTCACTTTTTGTTTCAGGTTTTCAACACGTTTGCTCATTTTCAGTCTGCTGGCATAACTCCAGGGCTCCCACTTATTGCTATCTTCTATCCCAAAAGTTCCATTGGGGTCATCACAGTCGTCAGTAGAAACATTCGCAAATGTTGAAAAAAACTTTGCACTTACAGGTAGTTCGCCAGCCAGGAGTGCCAGCATTTTAAGATCATTTGGGAATTCTGCAAATCTAAATTTTACTTCCCTGCCCATGATAAAATAGACTTTATTTTCTATGCAAACCATTTCAGACTGGAGATGTTTTACAAACCTAAGAACTGGAGGGGAATCTTCTGAGCAGTTTGCACCAAATATCAAAAAATTTTCATTGCTGCTAAGTATCTTTTCAGGGGTGAAAATTTAAGAAACTAAGCAACCAACAACAAGCACTGCTGCCCTTTCCAAAGGGCGCTCCATCACCACCCAACAATACTTGAAATGTATTTGGCTCATTAAACCACAGAAGAGAAATCTTTCCTTCCTTTTCTAAGCTAAAGTAAAATGAGGCTAGGAATTGAAGAAAAGGTTCCAAGGATCGAAAACATCCATCACACTTTTCCTCTTCTTCCAAACCATCACAAAGACCTGTTCTAACATCCTCAACCTTCCCAAAATCAATCGATTTTATGTGAGGCATTAATTTATTGTAGGGCAATAAACGAGGAACGTTACAAGAAGCTATTTTTAATCTTTGCAGCAAATTGCCTTTTTTCTCTGCTTTTGTCGTGCAAAGGGTTTTATAGACAGACTTATATTTTGCCTTGCCCATCACCCCTTTTGTGGAGTAGATTGCAATGCTTCTTACTATATTAATTTCAGATTCTTCAAAGTTAGCAACTTTCTCATTGTATATCAATGGAACCTTGTTACAAAGCTTATCTTGCTTTGATATCTCTGAAAATAAATCCGTCTTCTTAAATTTAACAGATAAGGTATCAAGTAAGCCACTTAGTGCAGGTAAGCTATTTTCATTAGTACAACCATGAATTTTTTTTACCATCTCATATGTCTCTGACCTTCTCTTTGTTGCTGTTCTTTTTGATATCTGAATATTACCATGTATGTCACAAGATGGATGAAGCTTTCTGTTTCTTACTGAAGCTGGCTGTTGCAATGCCAATTGCACTTGAAACTCCTTAATTTTATCACATGTTTCAGATACCTTATAATAAGAGAATCATCATATGTCATTATAATATATATTTAGTCATGCACTAGTTAATAAATCCAACAGCTTAAGGATTAGTCAATTAGCAAAATCATCTCACCGGGTCATTCCAGAAACAGGGCCGTAGCTAGAGTGTTAATTTGGGGGGGGGTGTATATTCACATATTCGTGTTATGCCAGACTAATTTCTTTTGAAATGAACCCTAATAACAACTGATTTTAAAAGATATTAGTCAGGCATAACACAAATATATGAATATACACACCCCAATTAACGCTCTAGCAACGGCCCGGTCCAGAAAAGACCCAAACCCCTCTAGTGAGGAAACGCAATCTCGTTCCCAGAGCATGCCCGTTCGCAGGTTAGTGGTGGGCGTGGCTCTGGCGAAATCGAATGAGCTTTGCAATTTCATTGGTTGTCGTGAGATCAATGAAACCGACATCGAATTAATAAACGGTAACGCGAGATTTCTGCGGGAATTATGCGTGGGTTCGTGGATAATGCGAAACGATGTAAACAAAAAAATGACACGGAATCATTCGTAAATTGTATGCCTTACTTCATCTTGTGTCTGTTATATTTTGATGTTTTAACATCTTACTGACTGTGTTTACTTTGTAGCCGGATGCATCGTAATGATTATGAATTTATATTCCTTGTTGGAGACATTTTGAAATTATTATACGGTATTAAATAAATGCCTCCATTATGCAGCGACAAGCTAGACCGCCTTCAAGCCAAGTATTAATCGTATGTCTAACGGATTACAACAGTTCTCGTTTGCACTTGTTTGTACTTATATTTGTGCAGATAGCAAGCAGTAGATGTTATGATCTTTGCAGTTTTATTTGACATGTGTATCAAATATATGCATGACATGGCATACATCACTACACACAACTTATGCATGTGTCTGTGCGGCTTGGATAGCCATTTTTAGTACCACAATTCACGAAGCTCAAAGATCTGCTAAGTTCATAAAACATACAGTTTCATGAAATATAAAAGTAAAAACGTAAAATGTGCCAGGGTCTATAAGCAATGTCAGGAGCGTTGTTTAAATTGTTTAATGTCGGTTAATAACTACGAATGTTAAAAAATATGTCATGATATACATGTTTTCTGCCTTAAATTTTTGACAACGAAGATGCAAGCTTTTCTTAATGCTTCTATTCTAGCTGGCTTGGGCCCGCTTGGCAAAAGGCATATCAAATGAACATCAATGACATTATTAGTGCTTGCGTGCAGCTAACTATTGCAACGGTCCATTAGCATCTTTAGCTTCGGCAAGTTGCAAACAAAAGACCGACAATACAACAAAAAGAAAAGTTAAAAAAACAAACATCAAAATTCATAAGTGGTGTGTGAAAATGCTTAATATCTATGTAGCGCATACAAATGTTGATGAGCTTCAGAAAGGTTTGAGCGTGTAGAGCCATTTATTAATATACCATAGTCCGAGCCGTAGTCGTGATGCGATGTAGATGCTGCGGTAAACATATCGTTAATTACAATTGCATAAATATATTTGGGGATACTGCAATAAAAGAAAATATAAAAGACGCAATTGAAAAGTACGGTGGCATAACGGTTCGTGCAGACGAAACTGGCCAATCCTCCCATACGATATGCAAATCTTGCTTCATCCTTTTAAAAGGTATAAACGACCGAATAAGAAAATTTGCGTTACTCTGCCACCAAAATGCTGAAAAATTGTCTGATGTACGTGATGTCCAGGTTGGTAAACGTACTTTTCAACAACATAAAAGCCCAGCTAGTAAAACCGCTTCACCGTCAGTGAATCTTAACAGACCAAAACATATCAGACCATCCTCTTCCCCATCGTACATCAGCCTCACTAGCGGAGTACAAGAGCAAGGGAATGAGACAGATAAACCGTCTGAAACAAGGCTATATCGCGGTTCATTGTTAGCGAAGTTTTCATCTACAACCACACAACCCATTGACTAATCAACACTCACATCTACTACATCAAAGGAGACTCGCAGCCATGAAATCCTTCGTCATGCCGGATTACAGAGTGCTGAGGTACAGTACATTACATCATATTACTATTTTTAAAAGAAATGCACTCTCGATCTGTTTTATACGATTCAGCGAATATATAGCATTCAATATAACATTCAGCGTGAATGGGTAAAAATGCAATAAACGGAGATAACGGCAAGGCAAAAATAATTGAAAAATGACGTCACATCAGTTTAGAAGATTGAAACAAGTGAAAACCAATAATTGTTCGAGCAATAATTACACACAAAAAATAATATTTCTGAATCGTAGAACAAGCAGCCTCGTATACCCAGGCGCTTTTATATATAAAAACAGTGAAATATCATAAAGTAAACTATATTTGTAAAATTTGATTGAACTACTGTAATAGCACAAACAACCCCCCCCCCCCCCCCCCCCATAGAATCTTCACTGTACGCTCCTGAAGGAAAAACATTAAGTCCTTAAATCGATTAATTGTGACATATAATTCTCTAAAATTAATGCACAACAAATCACCAGCCTAAAATACCAATATTATTCTACACTTGGACATATTTTTAGTATTTCCAAACACAACATGACATGTTAACTGAAGAAGATGCGAGAAAAGTTTCCTTAGCTTTGAATACGCGTATCCCAACAGAAATTTGCCGAGTCATTTTCTCATTACCAAATTTGCGAACCTCTTTAAAATACACTATGATGAAAGAAATCGATGATCAGTGTAGCAAACTATGTGTACGAAAGCCTCATGATGACGGTCGACAACCTTCAGTTCTTTATGTCAAACGAAAGGATACCAAGCAACAATTACAGGAGTTCACATGGACAAAAATATTAGAAGAAATGAAGCAAAGAGCACCTGATGTTCTGGATTTTCTCTGTGCAATAAGTGTTCCTAAACTGAAAGCTACGGACAAACAAGTTGCGCCACTTTGTGTTGCTTATGGTATATTGCTGAATAACAGATGGAGGGAACTTAGTCTGATTCAAAAAGTTATTACAACTTTGTTTGGAGTGGGTCATTGCTCAGAAAAGGTAAAGCATGCATGGATTTGTGCTTATCGGATTTTTATTATCGTATACTCTTTGCTCCCATGAAAAAGTAAATTTTGATTTAGGCAATATACGAACAAAATCTTTAACGACAGCTAAAAAGAGCACCTTAAAATCAGTAAAACTGCAAAAGTTTGGCTGGGAAATGCTGTAAATACCGGAAAAACATCCCTACGAAGTTTGCGAATTTTGGATATATTTGTATCACGCGCGGAAAAGTCTTCCACATTTGGGGCGAAAATGGTAAGCTTTTCCGCGCGTAATACAAACATACAAAATTTGCAAACTTCACAGGACTGTTTTTTCCAGTCTTTACAACATGCATTTTTTGCTGCCAAATTTTGCAAAATTTTGCCACCAAACATAACCAAAATAACGCGTCTGCTTGCACGTATAAATGCGAAAACATGGTAAGATATTTTTTATTTGGTTTTGTTCGCAATCAACATGTACATTTTTTCCCTTTTTCACAAACAGACGTTCGACAGATGCAATTCCCTTGGAATTTGTCAGGTACGACATTCATTCAGAAACATTTTGGACAACCTACAGGATGGTGTCACTGATTACCTAAAGAAAATGATTAAAGAGGGAAAAGAAATCCGTTGGACTTTCGATAACTTTGATTTCAACATTTTAACCAACATTGTCATTAGAGGCTACAAGAATTCAGATATGCACTGGATATGTCAGTACATTACGTTCGACAGAATACCGTCTTCTCACTTGGACGATTCTAAACTACTGGTTGACGACATATCCAAATTTGAGAACAAAAAATACCTGTTGTCCAAATGTGAACTTCAGAGCATGCGATACGAATACATTGTCTTGATTAGCCGAATTTTAATAGATTTTTTCCCTTGTTTAAAAGTTATAAAGAGCGTAGTTCCATCGCATATCGAACACGCATTTTCGAAGGAAATGGCTGAAAAATCAGAAATTATAAACATGCTTGTTGTACACTTCAACCAAAATAAAACATCGGACATCTGCAGATACATGGAATACGTCACCGACTTTCTATACAACATTTATCGGGAACCATGTGATGAGGAAGCTACTGAAACAGAAGGTGTTAACGAGGCCCCATCTTCAGCAGACGCTGCAGCTAAAAAATCGGAGGTACTGCAAGGCGTGAAAGTTCCACTAGTGGGAGACCTACTTGGCAGAGAAAGGTTGACAGGTGGCAAAAAGACCAGAGCGGGATGTGATTTTGCAAGTGACAGATTTGTACAACTCGTGGAAGTTCCTGCTGTTTGGCACGCAAAACAGTTCTTTTTAAGTGTAAGTCAGTATAATATATAACACGAATCAAACTCCAAATATCATCATCTTTTAAACTCAAGATTTGAGATATTTAGAAAAACAAGATACAAAAATTCTGGTGATATTTCGACTTTATTGTCATTGTCAAATTAACTGAATATTTACAAGCTGTGCATAGACCTTTAAGTTGAGATACAGGAAAATGACGAATTACAAAGCGACAGTTGAATGTAAGAATTATAGAAAGAGCGTTAGTTCTTTAAAAGCTTTAAGGCCACTATTCAGTGATGGTCTCCTAAATTTAATACGAAGCACTTCCAGAAAGAGCAAACGATTGCAGTTTATGTGTTGGAATGATTGTAGTATTTTCGTATTTGTTGGTGATTAGTTCATAGTTAGGCTTGTCAGGTCTTAGCTCAACTGCCCCCCCACCCCTAAAATTTTCTTCGCCTCTACGTCTATGTGGGCCCATGTCCTATAGAAAACAGGCACCTTATGCCTGCTACTACAGTACTTCTGAAATATATGGGATTGGTTGGTACCTGAGATGATATCAGAACGAAATCTGATTATTAATGACAGCCTGATTATTAAACTTTGATTATTAATAAAATATAATGATTCCCTTTAACAGACTGTATGGAAACTTTTATACTCATCGAAAAGTGCAAGAGATGTTGGGACCCTGTACCACTTTCGCCAAAAATTCTGTAAAAAGAACGTGTATAATGATGTAAAAAAGAATTTCAAAGCGTCTGCTGAACTTTTGCAAGAGGTCACCAAAGCATACGTATGCGAGGCATTCATGGAGTGGGCGGGTTTAGATTCCATGGATGGGACGCCTAGAAATATCACGATACCGCATCCCAATACGACGAAAGTAGTCAAAAAAGGTTTCATGGAATCAATAATTGGGAAATTTGTAGACGAATTTATTCTTCCGAACTTAGATGCGGAGAAAGCTATGTTACACAAAACAAGTCGACCTCAAACTGCCACAGGTAAACCTTGATATCATAAAGTTCACGCTGTAGATACATAAGTAAATGTGCTGCTAACACCTTAAAAGAAGAAGGTAATTTGCGGTTAAATGTTTTTCTTCTGTCTTTTGTCATTGCAGGCGTTGCTGATCAGTCAACTCAAGCACAAAGTGAAAGCAGAATTACAACCGGTCAAAAAGCTGTCGTCATTTACAACATGAACAAAGTTTATGCACGCCTGAAATTGCAGCGAGCCTCATCCCTGGCTTGTCCATCATTGTAAAAACAATCCAAATATTTTAATCGCGAACCTTTTTTCATTCTATAGACGAAACTGTTGTCTTACTTGACTCCACTCTTAAAAACCCTATAGCGATTGGTAAAGCACAATTAGAAGATCAGGCAACCAGTGAAAACTCTGATGATTGCAAGGTGAAAATCACCGCACTCATAAATATTCATTTGATTACCGAGGAACTAAGAAGAGACCAGAGTTTTGAAATGGGACAAGACATTTTTTGGCCCAGAAAGCTGGTTGGCCGACCAGTGCAAATTGCCGCGACAAACCAAACTAAAGCAAAAGACTCCAATCAAGAACCTCAGACTCTTCAAGTTGAAGCGGAGATGAAAAACGAAGATCATGTTTTCAACTATGGTCTACAAGTGATGCAAATGGGTATGTTTTTCATCCAAATAGACGACACCGAACGCGAAGGAGATGGAAAAAGGATGATGAGAGATTGGAAAATGATAATGCTGTACGCGAGATGCTCAGGACGATAAAAAAATACGCTTTCGAAGCAATGCGTCTGCTTACGTATTGCAGAGCATTATTTACTGCGAAAATGGCGCACAGAGTAATTCATGGGCAGTTTGTAAATCCTTCGGGTGGGATAGGGAAGAATTACGCAAATGACCACAAGCAAGAGCACTTGGTAAAATGCAATAAAGTTATCCTAAGAGGACTTTGCGGTAATAAAACATTGAAGGCTGTCACTAAGGCCACCCAAAGTGCGTACAATGTCAAAAAAATAACTAGCAATTTTGACATCGAATCAAACATCGCACCAGACTATCAGTCACACACATATGGTGACCCTAGCACTGACATCAAGCTGATGGTCGGCGTTCTTAGGAAATCGAAGCCATTCAGTTACAGCAAAGGACGTAAACACACAGCATTTCCATCAATTTCCAACAGTCCACTTAATCATGTGGATATTGCCTCCTTGGATGCTTGGCTATCAAGTAAGAAACAAGCTATTGGAAAAAACCCGTTTTTAGTTTATCAACCAGAAGAGGGAGACGAGAGTGAGGAAGAGGAAAATGTTGAAACTGAAGACTTAGATAATGAGGAAGAAGACATGTAAGATAATAAAGTATGTTGTTAGAGTTTTAGAAATTTCTTTTGCTTAGATATAATCAGTGGCGTAACGTTATGGCTGGAGGCCCCCGATTCAAAATTTCTGAAATCCCCCAACTACGAAATACGAAATGCCATTTCCTGGAAAATTGACAATACAGGTATCTGGGAGCCCCTGAGAGCCTTTGGGGTTCTGGGTCTCCGGTCCGCCTGGTGCAAGCGCATATATAATAGTTATGCGACTGGATATATTTTAAAACAAAATTTGGAGCAATATTTAAATTCAGACTGCAGAGGTGTAAGAAGATTGATAATTGGAGGATCTGCATTATTAATTTAAAATATTTTGAAATCAATTGTTTTCATTGACTGTTAACACAAATACTGTACAGGGTGAATAACAAAAAAAGGTAATCGAACTTTGAAGTGCTCTAGTGCGCTTAATACTGAATTTAATGTACAGAAATAATTCTTTTACACTCAGCAAGACAAACTTTTAACTTTTGAATGCCGCCATTTTTATAAAATTTGAATAAAATTACAAATACAAATCAAATAAAAATTTCTTCTTTATTCTTTATTAAATTTTATAAAAACGGTGTTATTTAAAACCTAAAAGCTAGATCTTTGAGACTGTTAAAAAATTGTTTTATGCAGATTACATTAGAAGTGGTGTAACTTAACTTTTTTGACTATTTGCTCTCAGGGCATGTTAGAGTGGAAATTGGTTGCCCTTATTAATAAGGTCAACTCGCCATAGGGCAGAGTGTAGCGTTGTGTAGCGGCAGAAACGGTAATAATTAGGGAGACAATATGTACCCCGTGTATGCATAGTAACAATATATGGGTGACAATATGTACGACGATTTCTTGACATGAAGTCCTTCCCCACTTTATGGTTAGTGTAATTGTGCGCACATTTTAATGCTCATAGTTAATGTCGAAAAAAACGGATTTTTATGAAATCAAAGGTAGAGTTCAATGTTTCATTCAAGTGTTTCGTTGTGGATATTTGTGTAAAGCACAAACAGGTAAAAACCTGGCAATTGTATTTTTATTTAAACAGAAATCCATCCTTCATAGCTGCAAATGATCACATACAAACTAAAAGCTGGCCAGCTTTTTTGGCAAAGCAACTTGCCCATTCGGGCAACCACTTAAGAAAAACACTTTTTCTTGCCTGTTATAATATTCACTTGCTTCAGGCAAGCAGGCAAACATTAAGTTACATTACTGTTAAATATTGAGCTTGTTAGAACAGTCCAAAGTTTTATTCCCTTTTCTGATACACTCTGTATTGCTTACATTTTAAGCAATGAAGATCAGAAGATACGGCTCTTTTGAGGATGATTAACGCATTAAGCAACAGAGCTTCTTATTGACACATAAAAACACCTTGCGTTACACAAGTAAAAATTCTATTGTGGCGCCGGCCTGTAGCTCAATGAGTTAATGCTTACCTTATTACTAGTATTACTTGTACATTTCTAATAATTCTGACCTTATATTATATAGCATGTCATATTGTAAAATGTACTTTCTGCACAGAAACAATGTTAGTTACTAACATTTAGATGCATTTCAATGATCATAGTTCCATGTGTAATTGTGTGCAAAGTTCATGCAGAAAATCTTCTTACAATGTCAAAGATAACTGTTGCATTCTCTTTACTAAAAACAGGTAACAAATGTTCTACAGCTTCAACAGACACCAACTGTTCACAACATTCAATAGTCTTATCTACCAGGCTTGGTGTAAAGCCAGTAGCTAGAGACATGCCACCAACACACGATGGACCAAAATACCGAGTCTGCATGTGTTGTTCAAGAGCATTACGTATTTGAACCTTTTGGGCATAGCTTATCGACAGCAGTTTTGAACAGTCATCTTCATCACCAGGTATGTTCGTTTCCACCAGTGATGATTCTTGTAATTGATGTGACAATGCAATTGCAATACATTCATCACAATCACATACAGCTGCATCATTGTCACAACATGAGTGTACTGGCATGCTGTTGTTTTGAATTAAATCATGACCAAAATAGTTTAAAATTAACTTCCTCTTGCAACCAGTGGCAGAGACAAGTTCCTTCATCACTGGTTCAACAGTATTTTTTCCAGTTCTTAAATCATATCGATTATAGTAGATGGTAGCAGCAGCTGGCAGACCATCTCGACCAGCACGGCCCAGTTCTTGGAAGTATTCTTCCATCATTCGTGGAACACCAATGTGTATAACTCGCCTTATGGAAGGTACATCTACTCCTATACCAAATGCAACAGTAACAAACAAAACTCTTGCTTTACACGTATTATTAATAAGACCACTTATCAATTTGTCTTTCTCGTGCTGTGGGTATTCAGCATGATACTGACTGAACAATCTATTCTCACTTTTAGGAGGTGCCTCACGTGAAAAGTACTGGTTTTCACCAAGCACATTACAAAAGTACAAAAAACTTTCTGCACAAACATCCAGTGTGCCATATATCAAGGTAAGAGGCATGTCAATTTTTTTCTCCAGTAGCTCCACACACAAAGGATGCAATATAGGAAATAGTTTATTTTCACCTGTTGCAGGCCTTTCTTTTGATTCAAAAAATATATTTCTGAAATCAGGGTTAACTGATATGATAACAGGCTGCTTTAACTGAAGACTATCACATATTGCCCTTTGTGACTTTAGTGTGGCAGTAGCAGTTGTTGCTAGATGAGGGATTTTTGGAAAAATACTAACCAGAACATCCAACTTCCCATATGCAGGTCTAAATGAGTCCCTAACAAAGAAAAATAACAGATATGACATGTTTAACATGTGAATAAATGTTCATGTGTCTTATATGCTCATAGTCATTCCATTCTACAATTTATTTGCTTGTATGAATTAATTCACTTGAGGCAGTTGATGAATGTTCACAACTTCATGAATTTTGATAATTTCTGGTCACTTTTGGTTCACCTTATGGTTTTGCCAGCTTGTTTCAAAAAAGGTCATACAGATTTGCCAACTCTCACGGATTTCTCATGTTACTCACGTATTTGAACATCATCTTGCAGTCTCACAAAAATACTGTTAAATCTCACGAATGTACAATTTTATAATTTTGGATGCAAATTTTAACAATTTCTGACTTTATACCGTTGTGAAACCAAATGATGACTAAAAAATTAATAATGTTGGCTTTGGCTCGCCATTTTGAATTTTGATAATTTATTCAGCCATTTGATAGACTATCACCGTATCGCAGAATATCTTGAGAGCAAGACAAGATATTAAGAAAGTGTCTTGAAGGTGTATATTGAAAAGATCTCTGATTGAATTAAAAGCAGACAAACGATTTTTTTATAAATTCTGTTATCCACAGTTAGTCCATCTTTGTCAGTACATGCATTATCTCCAGAATTGTGGGGTAATCTCCAGAAATGTTTCAATTATTGACCACCAGATTGTTTGCATGAGAGGTTGGCAGGTCTGAGTCATAAGACTGACTGAGTCACAATACAAACCAAATACCAAAATTAAGAATAAAGAGTGCTCAATACAAGATGCAATTTCAAGAATAAAGAGTGCTCAATACAAGACACAATGGTAGAGTATTTAATACAGGTTGCCTGAATATTGCTTGTTGCATGAAACTTGAAGTAGCAACATATTATATTACTTCATGATTAAAAAATTAGTATACGGCATAAGCGCAAGTGGTGATAAAAAATCATGAAGCACATACCAATTTAAAACTAAATGAGCTCCATCGACTACAACACACCGCACTCGTTCCTGGTAAATCGAGGAATTGAAAAAACTAATGACTTTTCTTTCGTGAACACATACTTCTGGATGCATGTAGATTAATTGGAATTTTGGATTTGCAAGCTGCTCCAATGGTAACTGGATAAAGTCATGTTCTTTGCCGTAAACCATGACACCATGCCGTTGTATCATACAGGCTGAAATGCCTCGTTCACTCAGCTTCGCAATTTGGTCATGCATTAGGGCGTTAAGCGGAGATATAACCAGCACCACTGAGTCTTCCACATGAAGCAGATGATCATATATATCAGGCAAAAGTTGGAAAATTAGCGATTTACCATAACCGGTTGGCAATACCGCAAGGACATCCCTTCCATCAACGATGGACGACACACATTTCATCTGCTCTTTCTTCAACGCGATGCTGAGGCTCCTCTTCGTCAGAGCACCTTGAACTGCACTCTTTAATCGTTCCATCGAAACGCAATCAAATAAATATATATAAACTAAAAACTTTCCTAATTTTGGCAACCACGCTGTTGATAATAATGACAGATAATGATTTCAATAAGTTGCGATGAAATATAATTAAATCCTTTGTGGGCCCGCATTTAATATGGTTGCGATTTGATGATAGCCGTCAAGGAGCATGCGTCAACCGTACGAAATCGTACGGGAAAAGTTCGATTTCGCCAGAGCCATGCCCACCACTAACCCGCGAACGGGCATGCTCTGGGAACGAGATTGGAGGAAACGCAGATGTGTAAGACATTTCCCTCCCCCAATGCTGGACAGTGGAAATTTCCTCAGTGGGAAGAATATAGTATCTTTCTAGAACAACCATTAATATGTTCTAGGCCTAAGGTAATACATGCAATTTGCCAATCTGTCATGAGAATCAGGCATCCAGGCCAAGAGATGCAATTGTCAAAAAGGTGTATTCCTTTGGAATACCACATCAGAAATTTCAAATTTAATCACCACTATACATTCTTTGTCTTGCATGCTTTAACACACTAGTCAACTTGGTTATATCACATCTTTAAACAGGGGTACACATTGGGGGAGGGGGGGGGGTGTAAAACCCCAAAAAATTCAAATATTGCCTATCCTAAAAGTCCATCTCAAAATAATTGTTAAACTACAAAAAGCAAGCAAACAGATAAGTATAATTTCATTTGAGAAACTCATCAATGCTACCGCTCAGCAATGAGCAGGACTATAAAAATACAAAATCATTCTCTTCTCTGTCTGTTGCCAACGAGAATGTCATACCTTATATTTAAGTCTGCTTAGTTTTGTTTGCTCTGATTCCAAAACAGTTTTAGCAGCCTGGATACTGCTATGTACTGTAGCTGCTTATTCCCGACTTTTTTTCTCTCCTTCATCATTTTACCAACATTGAACCTTGAATATGTCTTTTGCTTGCTTAGTGGCATCTGAAATGGAAAATAAGACAAAACAAATGACAATGGTACGGTGGCCCAGATGTGCAAACACACGCACAAATTGAATACACACGCACAAATTGAAATACACACGCACAAATTGAAATACGCACGCACAATTTGAAATGCACGCACAAATCGAAATATGCACGCACAAATAAAAAACACACGCACAGATAAAAAATCACACGCACAAATTGATATACACACGCACAAATCAAAACCACAAGCAGGAATCGAAAACACATGCACAAACTGACATAAAACGCAGTCTCCACAATATCCGAAAATATCTTTGGCCTCGTGGTGTTACTACTTTTACTGTCTGTCTGTTAGTGACTGACTCGAATCGTCAACTTTAAATCAACGGTAAGTACACACGGTATTACTGTACATGTAAAATTTGATATTTTGAAAGGGAAATTGCCCATTCGATTATTACATTTCCTGTATAAAATTAATTGATAAACATTTTACAGTTGCCCGCCGTATTACCCTGGTGGAAAGTTTATCTGTTGCGCCAAAGATCTCTGGCGTGGCATACAGCCATTTCAGTATATTTTGGTCCAGGAGAATCAAAATCTCTGGCGCAGAAAAAACGAACTTTCCACAATGGCCTTATTATTTTGTAATACTCAACTGTTGTATTTATTGCTGTTTTTTTAATAATATTACACTGAGATACAGATGTTTATCATATGTGTGTGAATATGTTTCAGGCGTTGTTTATATTTTTAGATGGAACTTTTTTACAATTTTAGTCTCAGTGACAGGGTCTTAGCTAGGATTACTGGGTTTAAAGTCTCTGGTGGGGGGGGGGGGGGGGGTGACGCCGAAAATTTTTAGAGCTCAAGTTTTATAATAATAAACCAACAGATCTTTATATAAAAAGTTTTTTTTCATTTTTGGCCATGAGGGCACAGCCAGCACGGCCTTCTAGCTAAGACCCTATCACCCTGGTCAGTGATGATAATTTGGTAGGGCTAGGGTAGGGGTAGGATAGGGGTATATACCATTTTAAAAGACACTGCATCTGTTTATTATTGTAGTTATTATCCTACATGAGAATATAATAAAAATGGTCTTCAATTTGTGATTATAATATTTATATTTATTAACATTAAATAGATGTTCTGCCCATTGTGTGGAACAGGATATGATGAAATAGCAAACTTTTGCAAAAGATGTGGAAAAGCATTCACTGATAGTGATAAGAAAGAAGGTCATCATTCTGACCGAAATATACAGCAATCAGACAGTGGTGAAATGTCTACCACACAACCATTGAGTTTTAAAGCATACATGGAAAGCAGGAATGTGTCCAAAAATCAAGATGCATCATTTACTGCAATTCAGAAAAGAAAGGCAGATGAGTGAAGCCATGGTATTAAGAAAAAAGTTAAGAAAAATGAAATTGTTCAGGTCAGTCGATATATTTATATGTGTATACATATACATACTTTCAAAATCCTGACAGATTTTTGATTGACCTAACATGCACTGTAAAATGATTTTTTAAATTTTATGACAAATCAGTGCAGGCTATCTTGGTGTTATATATGGTCTTTTTGTCACAACCAGATGAATATTAAAGAGGCAGGGATATTAGATCACCATAAAAACAATAAAAACAACAGTGTGAAAAATAATTCAAAGTATTTAGCAGTTTTTTGTAAAACTAATAAATGATTTAAGTTTCTTGCTCTAATTATATAGATTAATGTTGGAATTGTTGAAATTGATAGTACTGGAAGGCAACTAAAAATTAGGAGGGGATCTCTTCTGCCCATTGATGTCAAGAAAGTTGATTCTCATGTTGCAGTAAAGAATCTTGCCATGGAGAAACAGTTTGCACATAACAAACAACTACGAGAATGTCGTGAATGTGGATGGGTACTTTTGTACCCAGACTTTGACTTAGTACTGACAATTCCAGGAAAATCAGAGCCATTTTCAGTGGGACATTACAAAGAATCAATAGGCAGACCATACTCACGAGTTAATCTCTACTTGTGCAAATTGTCAGATTATGAAAGTAATAATTTTTATATTAAATACAGCATTTTAATAGCTTCAATTTGATATGCAGCCAAATTTTTGGTGTCAAGTGTTTCACCTCAAAACTCAGGAAAACTGAATCAAGCTGGCTTCAATCTCCACTTGAGTTATTATTCCAATTTAGTGGTAACAATTATGACAATTACACAAACAGTGCATATTTCAGCAATATTACTTAGGGACACAGACATTGACACAGGGGGTAATTACCAATTTTCCTACATCTTGTAGATGAATGTGATTGCTGTTAATTAAATTAGTTTAAAACAGTAAATAATCCAGGCATGTATTCTGTACGATCATATATAGCAGTGGCGGATCCAGGGTAAGTCAAAATAAATTATAGCAGCTCAATTTTAAATTCAAAATAACTTTATAACAATGTCACAGGTTATGAATTTCAAAAGAATAAAATCTAACCAATGAAGTTGCTTTGAAGGTATTTTAAAATGTAAATATATCCTAGAATGAGCTGTGGTAATTTATTTTGACTTACGCTAGATCCCCCACAGATATATAGTAAGTAACTAATAGTTTAATTGCAATTCCCTATGGTAGGTGCAAATGATGTAAACAGTGATCATGATTGTGATATGAGCAAGACTACTGTAGCTGGTGTTGTGAGTGAAGAAATACAGACTAAGCCGAACTTGGATTCGTCTACGAATGTCATTAATACAGATAACGCCAGTAATAACAACGTTCCTATTGGTATCGCACAGGTGGAAGTTGAAAGTAAGTTGAAAAGTAAATCTCATGCCATCTTGTTAACTTAACACTTTTCATTTGCTGTAGTTGAACGTTGGTTTGTCTGTTTCCCACTTGAATCGTATCGTAACAAAACGTAGCGAAAAATTATTGTATTTCTATCCGAGTGCTCAGCTAGGATACAAAGATATACTACTCTGTACATTTCGCTACAGTATGGTTCGGTTGGAAAACAGTTTTAGTCCATGCATGTTAATTGTTTTTTAGTTGATTCTTTTGGTCGGAAAGTGAACAATGACGATGAACTAATATTAATGCAAGTTCCTGCCGAAAAAAGTCCCACTGATTATCACGACACCATTGATGTGGAACGCAATTCTTTTCCTACAGACATTTTTGAAGGTACAAAGTTTAAACGTCCTTATTTTTGACATTTTCATTGTGTCACATTTTAAACACTTTATTTTCTGACATTTTAGATGAGAATGTTGCCAGCGGTGTAAACAGCTTTGCAAGCGAAGCATTACGCAGGAGAGAGAGTTATTAGTTATTCATAGGTGTAATGTTAAGTGCGATTTATTAAACCATTTTGTAGATGATACTAATTTGCATAAGGTTGTGGATGTCAAAATGATTGCTCCTAGAGGCGTAGAAGAAAAAGGCGAAGGCGTTGGCGTCGTGAGAGATGCATTTCCCTGTTTTGGCATGATGTGTATAATAGTTATATGCTAGGTAAAGACGAGAGAGTTCCTAGTATACGCCATGATGTTTCCCGGGAAAAGTGGCAAGCAATTGCCAGAATTCTTTTGAAAGGTTACACACAAGAGCGCTATTTTCCCATCAAAATTTCCAAAGTCTTTTTGTGCTCTTGCCTCTTTGGCGAGGAAACTGTCCCGGGAGATATGTACTTTGATTCTTTTATGAAGTACGTTTCAAAAATCGAGGCGCATTTGATAGAAAGAATACTCTCCGACTCTCTTAGTCTTGACGATGAGGAAGTGGTGGATTTTTTGTCGGCATTTGAATGCAAAAGATTAGTAACTAAGGAAAATTTTAGAGACGTAATTATCGAGATTGCCCACAAGGAGCTTGTGCAGAAACCTAGGTATGCATCTGATTGTTGGTTGGAGGTATTGCATCCCTTGAAATCTTTTCTTACTTCTATTGATGATCTTTTTCAAATATATAAACCACTTTATCCTACGCCATCAAAGGTCTGTAAGCTTATTAAAGCAGATCCTCAAAACTCTGCAGAAAGGGAATCACTTAGCTATCTTAAGCGATGGATCAAAGGCCTAGATGAGAATGTTCTAGAGAAATTCTTGCGATTTTAGAGAAGAATGGTGTGGTCTCATGTCTAATATAGACATTGAAATGGGCATTGCTTGAGTGTATGGTACCTAATATTTTAACATTTGAATTAGGTACATTATGTTATACAAGAAATGGACATTGCTTGAATATGCATGGTATCTAATGTTCTAATATTACAATTAGTTTGCGTTGCGTTACGGTTTGCGTTACGTTTATTATTCCATGTACTTGCTTAAGTTTGTACTATGCATGTGGTGAAAACAAAAGAAATATTTTAAGTCTTTTTAAGCATAGAAATATTAACTGAAAGGGAAATAGCAATAAAATCTAGTTCCGAATGGAACAAATTGAACATATGATTAAAAGGAAATGCTAATAAAGAACTATTAGACCCCGTTCACACTTCACACGGGACCGGATCCTTATGGCCACCATATCAATTTGAAAACTACAAGACGAGTATGACTCTTAAATTTGTGATAATATTACAGAACTTAATTAAAGCGTTCTTAGAAAAAGTGATAAGAGTAAATATGACCGTAAACTGACCGAACTAGATGTCGAGACCACACGGATCCGGTCCCGTGTGAACGGGGTCTTAGTTTGTCGTAACGGAGAGATCTTTTAAAATTATATACAGAAGCAGGTTTTATACCTTGCTTATACATCGAATTATTTGGACTGAAATTAACGGGATACTCGCCATCTTGGATCAATTTTAACCTCATCAATTCGGATAATTTTAATAAATAAGCAAGATATAAAAAACAGTAAAAAAGCTTATATAATTGTGTGATTAATTAAGATCTTTTGTTGCTATTTCTATCCAACTGATTATTAGTGTTACAAAATATAAGATCTTTTGAAATACGATGTGTACCAAGAGTAACAGAATTTGTATAGCATTTTTACTGGTGTTAACGTTTACATGCAATAGCATTTGAACAGTATATATGTTATGCAAAGAGAAAACATTATGTTTAATATGTCAACGAGCAAAATATCAACAGTTACATTGAAAAAAATGAGTGTATTTCCATCCTTGGATATGTCAACGAGCAAAATATCAGCAGTTACAGTGAAAAAAATGAGTGTATTTCCATCCTTGGATGATTAATAGTATACCCAACGATAACGATGACATAAAGGCCGCTACTCCTTTACCAGAATTTTTGCATTTAATTCTATTGCTCGGCTACCTCAATCAAACGTTGAAACATTGCCAGGGAGTCTCTCCATGTGTTTGGCTCCTGAAATCCTAACATGGCGGAACAGTATTCAAAATACTCTTGGTAGATTGGATCGGATTCATCTTCATTTTCTGTATTGATATGACGTTCAATTTCATCAATGTCAGCTTGATCACATCTTTTCTGATAATTCTCGGCACCAACAGATTCGGGTAGAAAGAAAAGTTGATCAGGAATCCCATAAGCGGTATAATACCTCGACCTTCTTACGTAATGGGTGTTCCAAGATTCTTTTATAGCATTCAAGGCCTTCTTCATAACTTTTACAAAACAAAACCAGAGACATTCCAGATGTAGTGTACTACTTGTGTCAAGAACACCTGTGGCTACTAAATCCTTGAAAAAGTTAATCCACCAAGATGACCACGAACGGCGCAGCATGGCCCACCATGCTTCAATCCGTTGATTGCTATGGGATGACCCATAACAATGGGCGCTTACACTTTGTCGGCCATCTGCGTGATGACGACGCAAGAAACATTGAGCCGAAGCCATTATCCCGTTTTCAGTCCCCCTATCCGTTCTTAATACGGTTGGACAGCCTCGCTGTTCTTTTATACAATCCAGGAACAATTTTCCTATTACGTGTGGATTGTTGTTTGTTTTTACAATCTCAAGCCACATGATTTTCCGACTAAAACCATCGATGCATCCATGTATGGGAAAACCAAATGGCTTTAGTTTATCATAGCCGTCAGGATGCCAACAAAAGTTCGGACCTGGATTTAGGTATTCCCTTCGCTGTAGTCGATGGGCTTTTCTCAGTCTAGAACCTTCAGGATCAAGCTCACGGAGAATAGTTTGGACAGTTGAATGACGTACATATATCCCGTTGTGTGACTGAAGTTTTCTCCACATTGCCCGGTAGCCCAGAAGCCTCCCGCTTCCATCAAGCTCTTGTTGAATGCAATTTCTTACCTGGTCGTCATTAGCGTTGTACCTTCTGCGGCCTAATCCATATTCTTTAAGCTTGTTAAGAAGGGTTCTTTTGGAAATTTTTGTGTTATGAAACTTCTCCAAACAATCCAGTATAGTTTGGTATTTGTAGTTTTTTTCAAAATAGTATCGAATCAATTCTTCCATAACTTTTATAAAATACAATCTACATTTAAAGCTCGTGTATTTTATCATCAACTAAGTATTGAATCAAAGGCAATCGTGTTTTCGATTTGTGCGTGTGTATATCAATTTGTGCGTGTGTTTTTTTATCTGTGCGTGTGTTTTTTATTTGTGCGTGCGTATTTCGATTGGTGCGTGCATTGCAAATTGTGCGTGCGTATTTCAATTTGTGCGTGTGTATTTCAATTTGTGTGTGTGTATTTCAATATGTGCGTGTGTATTTCAATTTGTGTGTGTGTATTTCAATTTGTGTGCGTGTATTTCAATTTGTGCGTGTGTATTCAATTTGTGCGTGTGTTTGCACTTCTGGGCCACCGTACAATGGACTTCTTTTAAAGCATCAACATCATTGCAAGATATGACGACAGTGTATAAAATTTTACAAAAATACCGTAGTTTAAAATGAAAAAAAATGGGCCAAAGCGCATTAATATTAGGGAAAAAATCATAGGATTTTTACCTTGATACCATGTGATAAGAAGCGCCAACACATGTTCTTTGAGACCGTTCAAATAACGATCCTTTTGAAGCCAAAATTAAGCAAAAAATGCCAATTTCTCAGTGTGTTGAGTTTCTCAATTAAAGCCATTCGCAATCACCATTTGCAAAAGCCCGTTCTCCGTTGAAAATCAGCGAATATGCCACAAATTTGGTATCATTTTAAAGCTGAATGTCTGTACAATCTGTTTCTGGATAAATATAAAAGCCAAGGCCAAAAGGTTATCTGGGATATTCGTCTGAAGTATGTGATTTTCCGGCAAGTATAGCCACTGAGCTATATACTCGGAGAAACGCGGCAATTAACCGCCATATTTCCGACGACTTTGTTGCCAGATTTTACGTGTCGCATGCCCACCGTGATTGTTTTCCCTCTCTCCAGCAACAACTGAAAAACATATCAGCTAGGCTAGGAGTTGACTTTAGAATACCACACAGGGAATTAATACACTGGTTTATATATGTACACTATGTACATACTGTATAAAGAATTTCCTACTTCGGTAGTGAAGTAAGAGAGCCTCCTTACGTTAATTTATTGTTTATTAGATTGTTTATGTTTATGAAGACTAAACTCACTTTAACCTCCTTTTGCAATTGCACAGGAATTTGGAATTCTTGATCCTTGTGTAAAAACACCCAGTGAAATAAAGTATATTAACGCTCTCACCTTGTAATATTTGTATTAAATCTGAATTCACATCACCATACAACTTCAAGATTAGTCGAGGACATCATAGATATTTGTAAATACTTTATACATAAAATAGCATTGCACGAAATATTTTATATTTATAAAAACTTTATTGTCAAATGCCGTGTCTATTCCTGGTTGATCCGTTTTGCAATCCCAATACGAACACGCTACGATTATATACGAAGAAATAACGAATTTGTATGAACAACCGCATGCCAAAAATATTGACGTTACCCAGAAAGAACGCCTGTGAGGTAGTCAATCTCAGTTGGCACCATAGATATACTAGGCCCTAGATTGCCAACGCATACCTGGCGCAGGCGTCACATTTATGAAGAATCCAAGATGGCGTCGTCAACCGGGCAAAAAACTAGGGAGTTCTATTACGAAAAGCAGGTTTTTGGGCATTTTAGACGATTTAAAGCTTCGAATCGCGCTTGATCAAACTTTTTTAGAAAAAGGACAGTAATGAGGAAATTTTGGACCAAAAATGAGAAGGGATTTGCTGAATTTTTACCAAAATATCGTTTGCCGAAGATTTCATGGAGTGGTCAGGTCAACTCAGATAGTCTGTTGCATGGATTTATGGACTTTTAATACTTCGACCTTCAACTAATCGTACTAATTTGGAAAGGAATATTGGCTATGGATGTATTGTATTTAATCTAACATGCAGTTATTGTTTTTTTTACAAAAATATGGCTCAATAAGGGATTTATGTACATAGTTTAATTCAAGTGAGTCGTATTTTATTGTTTGTGGACATCAGTTCTCTTCAGTCGTTACCAAACAAGATCAATTTTGTTAGTTTATGCCTTTGGGAAGGCTTCTCTTGGCGTACGACTCTCTCTGAGTATACTTTGGCGAACTGGTACAGGAAAATCTTGCTGTACAAGTCTGTTATTTTCTTTATTAACACGGTGATATGGTCGTCACACAGACTTCGGTCGATGACATGTGTCTCCAAGGCGTGTTGCTGCAAGGATTTGAAGGCTGTTGGATTTGTTTCTTGGAGGACATCTCGCTGAAGGGTCTTGAGGGCTTTTTCTGAGAAATTGCTCCAGTCACCAACCATTAAGCGAATATATCGGTCTGCCGTTTTCACAACCTTAACGACTGAGGGTGTAGGACTTTTTAGCTTGCCATAGCTCTTCAAAGATATCAAGTTAACCTTTCTTGAACTGCCACAGTACGTGTGATCTGTCTGAAGAAACTCATCAACATCTTCCATAGCCAGAGCAGAGGCACATTCAGCACACTTGAGGCACTTGGAAATTTTTTTGGCAATGTACCCTCCAATGTATTCCATTACATCATCTTTCCAGATAGCTGAGCTGTTTAAATAACTTGTAACCTTGCTGTAAATTGTAGTGACTTCTTCAGCAAGTTTTTCTTCCTGTATCACACTACAATTGGCATTTGTAGATGGACTTACTTGATTCTTCAGTAATAATGCTCTTAGAGCCCACTTGCACTGTAGAGCACTAGGATTATTATTCCATCCAAAACGACTGCGTATCTTACTGAAAAACATCTCTAGTTGATCTTGCGAAAATCGATAGGTAAGTATATATTTAAACTGATTGTAGTTTTGAGTAAGAAAATTCCTAGTGATAGCAATAATTGATTTTGATGATAAAGCAAATCCCACAATGAAAGTTTTTCTTGGTCCATCAACAAGTTTTATTCCATTGTCATCCTCAAGTCCAGTGAGGTAATCAATAGTGTCATTCAAGAAATTCTGTGTTTCATCTAAGTTTTCCATCTTTAGTGGACTTCGGTAGTTCTTTCCATACTTGGACTTTGAATTTAGCACATCAAACAAATTATTGATTGTTAAAATAAATTCTGCCGTATCCTGACTGTTTTCAAACTGCTTTAATTTAAGGCTTTGTAGATACTTTATGCCAGCTGCAACAGAACTGCTCAAGGTTTGTGCAGCAACTGATACTTTCATTTTCTTGTTGTGCCACTTAATGTGTGTTGCTGTTAATTGGTTTGCTAGATGCAAGACATCACTTTTCTGCACGTTGTACAAATCTGTGATGAACTGCCAACAAATTTTGTTCCCACTTTCAGTGAAGAAAAGTTTCATGTCTCCCAAGCTATTTCTAGCCAGTTTTAACATGTGGCAAATGTCCAAGATGATGTACAATGTTTTGTTGGGCCGTGACGGATGCTTGAAGGAGCCATCGAATTGGTAGATCTTACATCCAAGACACCTTGTAGTAGCTAGGTTTTTGGCACAGCCATCAAATGTAACACCATGTACCTCGAGCCCTGCATCAGTAAGATGGTTGATGGATTCTTTGATAATCTGTGCTTGCATTGGAGAATTTAAACGATCAACTAAAAAGTAAGCAACTAGGTGGAATCATGGATTTTTCAAGCCAACTGCCATGACAACTAAAGCATTAGTTGCAATGCTGTCCTTTTCTTCTCCTTGAATATATCCATAGTCTGTATTGCCTGCAAATTTCTTGTTCTTTTTGTCCCAAACAACTTCTTTTTTTATTGACATCTCATCGACAAGTAGAATGCAATCTTTATCTTCTTCATCCAGAGTGTTTTGCAAGTGTTCAATTACATCCACCAAGAAACCAGGCTCACAGTTTATGGCAGCTGCCCAAGACTGTATGGAGGCTTAACATGGTAGGTGAAGTATTTTGCGAACATATTTGTATGCTTTGAGGCTGTAGAAATGCAGTGTGACAGCAAATTGCTTGATTGAGTCGGAATACCTTGACGATTTTGATTTGTTAGCATTTTTGTGCTCATTAGCGAATAGCTCTTTTGTCATATGTCCAAAGTTAGATGTCAAACTTTGACTTTGCTCATTTGAAAGATGCTTCATATTTTCAAGTTTCTTTACCAAGCCTTTAATAGTTTTTTCCTTTCGAAGGTTTTTTCTTGTTAATGCCCTCACCTTCTTTTGATTATTTAAAAGAGATTCTTTTAACTTTGGAATCACCTTTGAAGGAGAAACACAGTAATTGTGGTGTTGCATTGGTTGGGTGCAAAGCTTTTGCTTCTTGTTTGGAACAGCTTTGGAAGTAGCTTTGGTTCCACTGCAGCTTGGTAACTTTCTCTTTACTGGAGATTTCCTCTTCTTATTTTCCTTCTGAAGATGCTGAGGGAAAGTAAAAACAGATGGTACAGCGTCTGCTCTTAGGTACTTCTTTGACAAGTTTACTGCACGTGTGGACTGTATTTCCCCTATCACATAATCTTCTTGCTTGAAATGTTTTTCACACAAAACAGAGTATTTTGAAAGACTCCAACTATCTCGTTTCATGGCATTTAGCCAACGCTGTAGAAGCTCGGCTTTTTTTAAGGGGAATCTAAAAGATTTTTTATAATACAGTATTTGGAAGTAACGCATAAATTACTTACTATATGTGTTTAATAATTAATTATTGAAAAATTTGGGTCAATCTAAAGATTTTTTATACTTAAATTATATAGATTTTTATACTTAATTGATACATTTATACTTAAATAGTATTGGAACGTTAATTAATCACTGTAGGTAAAATAAAATATAACCTACTTTTCCTGTCATACACAAATGAACAGCATAAACTCTACTGAAAATTGCAGCAAGTAGTACTTTAAATCTGCTTATAATTGATCCCAGGCTCGGACTGGCCTATGTGCCACTGTGCCATGGCACATGGGCCCCTACTGGGACATCAAATGGGCCCTTGACAATTGTTGTTTTATTTCCGTATTTGTAAACATTCAAAGATGTTTAAAGCAGACTAGCAGGCAGTACGAAACGAAAATAAAAGGGACCGGATGGGAATGATTTGGAATTTTTTCACTCTCAGGGAAGCGGTTAAATAATTCATCATGTTCTCTCCAGAATACCATAAAATCTTCACCTAAAACATTCAGGACAGCAAAAAATTTCAGGGCTCCTCTCAGTGCTAGAATGGCAAGGCTCCTTAATTGGGGCCAGTCCGAGTCTGATTGATCCATTTGACCTGCAACTGTTTGTAATTGTTTTACTATTATCAATACAGATGTCATGAAAAAATATACTTTGTGCCTGAAATTGTATGTGTGCATTCAAGAGTTGAAAAAGTCTTACTTGTGGAATGATATTGTCACACCATCATCTGTTTTCTTTCTTCTGTTTGTACAGTTATATGCCGCGCACGATTCGGGCATTTTTATCGGATTTTTAAAAAAACTCGCTATTTCGTGTTCCGAACACAACAACAATAAAAGACAACGAATAAAGATTTAGAAACACACACAGTTGCAAATTTAATGAGTCAGAGTTGCAAAGAAAGCCAAGGAACGCTCGTTGCTAATCGGATAAATGGAACGAAAATTCGCGCGTTTTTTAATTTGGGCATGTTTGAGCATGAAAGTTGCGAGTGCTACAGATTTGTTAAAATCTTTATCAATTATTTTTTGTCCAAAATTGTACTTTAAATACTTAGAAAGACTTGAAAGTGAATCACAAGGAGAGGGTCGAGAGACAAACAATCTTGGCAAGTAATCAAATTTAATTCCTGCTAATACTCACTATTTGGAAACAAATATTGTCAAAAACCTTAGGAATATATTGTGGTAACTAGAGTTGTATTAACTATTTGGAGCAATTTATAAACTAATTCAACCCTGTGGACACAATAAATTGCACAATATTTTATTTGCTTATTTATTGTTCCATACTTGTATTGATGTTCTACAAATAATCAATTCCTATAATAATATAGTGAAAGCAAATTCTATTCTCTTCAGATTAGGTTTTACAGCAAATGTAATTATGCTGGAACATTCAATAAGTAACTGCAAGAAGTGAGTCATTCCATCTACAATTGCCAATGGTAATTTCAGAGTTGACAAAAACCCTGCTATATAGGTAGCATTAACAGCAACCTTGATGAGGGTATGTAATTGTCGAACACATTTCCTCAATTGTGATGAATTTAACACTGTAGTGGTTATGGAATAGGTTGATGTGCCTTTTCACAGACCACATGTACTGTTGCAGTCCAGACTGCTGAGCATGGCATTTCCACATCTGAGATATTTTGTTGTTAAATTTTTTGCACACCAGTGACCCGTTGACTTTCAGAACGCTGGACCCGCAGGGCGCAGGCATGAAAAATTTGTAATTTGATGAAATCATTGCAACTTGTATTCTTGTAATGGATTTTGCTATTTTGAAAATATGTATCGCAATTGGTCATTAGTATATTAGTACACATTGCACTGTTGCACATTAGTACACCAGAGTATTTCTCTTACACACCAGTGCACCAAGTGCACCTGTTATATATTTTTCCACACCGTGCATCTCGTCGAAAAATGCCATACTTAGCAGTCTGGGCTGCAGTTTGGCCAGAATATTTGTCGTGCTAAGAAGTCCTAGAAAAATAACAGACTTGTGCAGCAAGATTTTCCTGTACCAGTTCGCCAAAGTATACTCAGAGAGAGTCGTACGCCAAGAGAAGCCTTCCCAAAGGCATAAACTAACAAAATTGATCTTGTTTGGTAACGACTGAAGAGAACTGATGTCCACAAACAATAAAATACGACTGACTTGAATTAAACTATGTACATAAATCCCTTATTGAGCCATATTTTTGTAAAAAAAGCAATAACTGCATGTTAGATTAAATACAATACATCCATAGCCAATATTCCTTTCCAAATTAGTACGATTAGTTGAAGGTCGAAGTATTAAAAGTCCATAAATCCATGCAACAGACTATCTGAGTTGACCTGACCACTCCATGAAATCTTCGGCGAACGATATTTTGGTAAAAATTAAGCAAATCCCTTCTCATTTTTGGTCCAAAAATTCCTCATTACTGTCCTTTTTCTAAAAAAGTTTGATCAAGCGCGATTCGAAGCTTTAAATCGTCTAAAATGCCCAAAAACCTGCTTTTCGTAATAGAACTCCCTAGTTTTTTGCCCGGTTGATGACGCCATCTTGGATTCTTCATAAATGTGACGCCTGCGCCAGGTATGCGTTGGCAATCTTGGGCCTAGTATATCTATGGTTGGCACAGTACTATCGAATACTGTCACCGGTGTCAAATAACATACATTGCGTCATTACCCTTGATATGTTGCTATGCTACAGCACTTACGTAGGAGGTACCGGAGGTGTGTCTTACCACAGAACATTCACACCACTAAACTTTGATAGTATTTCAATTCACAGATCGAACGCAAACAAAGCACCCTACGCCTTAGCAAATATTTAATGACTCATGTCTTTAATTATCATGATACCAATACTATAGATCACTTGTATTAGTATAGACATTATATGTGGATTACACGAGACTATCGGATTGTTTTTACGATAAATACCGACAGTATGACAGTATGTGTCCGTGTTTCGTTGTTACGTGGGCCGTTCCATCGATATTATCTTCAATTGGATTTAGCGCATCAAGTCACTTAAGTATAGAAATGAGATGGTTCCCGTTTCAAGACAGATGCCAGCAGAACATGCAGTGTAAGTTATATTTTGTGACTTTGCGCTTTATAGTATTAATACGTTTTTACTCCTGAGATGATACTCTAATTGTAAGAACTACTTGACGTGTCAGCGTGTTTTTATTGTAATTGTTAAACGTAAACCCGATACCAATTGCTACATCCGGAGCATATTCGAGTATAAAAAGTTCCTTTTTTAAAATAATTTGGCCATATTTAAACATGACATTTGTTGATCTGATCATTCACATTTTGCTGTAATTTTTACCGTTTTGACTGCTGCGGCATGTTTCGCTTTTAAAGTTAGTAATAGTATATAGATCTATCGCAATATATCGTAGAAAATATGTCCCATCATATGGCAGTCGTTTATAAACACGCTATAATATCCATAATTTTTACTACATTTCATATGACTATTGCGTTTCCGCATATAACTTTGATATGTACAAGTTATCTGAGCCTTTTGACTCGCAAGCACTCGAAAGTTTCGAATCGCGAGTGCTTGCGAGGGAGACGAAATTCGAGTACTCGCGAGTAGCGAGTCGGAACGCGTACTCGCTTCGACTCTTGCGAGTACTCGCTACGCGCGAGTGGAGGTACCCTTACTCGCGGCTGGTACTGTATTTCTCCAAATTATTTGCCAAATATGTAATTTAGGTAAATGAATTCATTGTGTTTCAACATTTTCAAGCAATTATACATTTCTTTGTAAGTTTGATTGTTACAGTATGGATGAAATTGATGACAAGATTGATGAAACTCTGCCTAATTTATCCTTGGATATGGTGGGAAAAGTTAGGGAGAAACTTCAAAGCATTGGAGTTATTGGTACTGATGATCTCAAACTTGTCACAGAAGAAGACTTGTCTGGCATCTTGAGACCAATTTCTGCGAGGAAATTCTTGCTTGATATTAAGTAAGGTAATTAGTTGTCTGAAGTGCAAAGTCCATGGCTTATTTCCATTTCAAATTGAGATATACATGTTCTATTGATCAACAGGGGCCAGCAGAAACAACTTTGTGTCTCAAACCCCAGTGTGTCCCTGCTTGTTATACACCCCTGGCTATCGTCCAGAAATAATTAGGAAAGAAATATAGTCTATTTCTTTCCCAAATCTATGAGGGGCACACTGAGCCAGGAGATGTCAACAGAAATTATATTGTAGTGAAACCAAATTAATTAAGGAATATATAAGGAAAAGTTGATGACAGCAGGTGATAATTTAAATTGCTGCCTTTTCCTGCTGTCAAGTAATTCAAAGTGCTGCTCATTAAAGTCTTAAGATGATGTGAAATCTGGTCTGCACATATTTCTTGCTGATAGCAAAAAACCCATTCCAGTGAAGGATCGGTGCAGAATAGTAGAAACCTTTACAGTATGTGTTAATTTAATGGAGTAACGTTGGAGTAGCAGCTAGAGTATCCCTCTTGCAGATTTTTACAATATCACATAATTGTATACCAGCTAACATCAAAGCTTGTTGAAAGCTTGAAATATATGTTCGTTTTGTTCCCTCATTTGTATTTGTTGGAGAATATTAAATAGCTAATTACTTTCGGAATTATTAGCTGTCAAGAGTCTACAAAAACATGCTGTTTCCCTCATTCAGTCATAAGTTTTAAATGTCTGCAATGAGATGTTAGTTGTGTTTTAGCTTAAGACACCTAGTATGTTATTTCAAAGAACAAACACAATGTCAGTATGATTGCTTAAATGTCAAAGTTTTTTCAGTTTCAGAAAATTATGTTTTGCCAAATTATCTCTTAAAACTTCCAAAATTAAGTTCAAAGTCTAAATAATGAGTAATTAGTGTTGAGTGTGAAGCTTCAGTATATGAAGCTGTGGCTACATTTGAAGTATTTGATTTTGCAAAAAAATGTGGAAAATATGCTGGCAGTTTAACTGTTGTAATAAGCATGCTTTGCAAATGATTGACTATACACATTTGGCATACGTATCACAATGCACTTTATGTGAAGTACTTATTGATAAGGGTAAATGATCAGTGTCACACCATAGTATTGCCGGTCCCATTTTCTGCTAGTGGCGGCTATTCTATTGACAACTAATGGTGTGTTTGATGGTACATCAGGCGGCCATGTTGAAGGAGTAACTTCAAAGTGCTGTTGTTCAGAAGAGTGGAAAATAAATGGTTCGGTTTCTCGTCCAATATGATGCCGTCTATGAAAAAACACTATTATTCGAACTGTAAATGACAGTTTACTTACTAATCTGTTATACACTTAATTCATATCCTTGTGATCATTACTGCTTAATTTACTCGTAAAATTTGAAAAGAGGGTATTTTAAGAGGCTGTCCGCCTAAGAGCGGTCCATTCATTTTCCCAGCCGAAATTAGATATCCTTCTTAATTTTCCATTTAAAAGGACTTATTGTGTAAGTTTGAACATGAGTATTCGTTTGAGCTAAATTATTTTTCTGTTCGGGTACAAAAACGAACTTGTTTTCTGGACCCAGACACCCATTTTGAGGCCAATTCAGTGCCCCAAATTTGAGGAAATTGAGAGGCGTGCCGCAGGAAAACCAACAAGTGTCAGCAAAACATTTCTATACCACAATATTAAGATACATTTGAACAGTTCATGACTGCAAGATCGTGGACAAACATGAAAATATAAATAAATTAAGCCCACTTGAAGACGCACATATGCCAAGTCGACCTGAATCTATTACAATTTACTCACAATTTGAGGCTAAAATCTCGAATTCGGCGCCGATATTCGGAATAAATTATATACTGTCGTAGAGATCTTATCTCATACTGATAGATTATTGTGTCAAAGTTGTGGGTATCACTTTGAGTTTGACGCGAGTTGAAGTTCTTTCTGGGGTAGTACGCCATTGTTTACAATATCTTGTTGTCAAGTCACGGGCGCAGAGAAATATTTAAACATGCATTACACTACTAATGCGGCATTCTCAAGTAAATTATTTCATCTTTGAAACATATTTGACGTGCGGTTCTTTCAAACTTTACTGCTAGGCCAATGTTTTATCGAAAGAATCAAAATTGGTAACCCGTACTTCATTCGATATTTCAAAATTTCGAGACATGTCTGTTTCAAGAACTTGCAGCAAGAGCTGTACTGTACTTTATATCGAACATAATACCCACAGTCACATTTGGTTTCCTTGGTAAATATCCTTTTCTACTGCTGATTTTGCACAGTTGCCATATATTTCCTATCTGGACATAAAATAAATAAAATATAAACAATGAATGAATGAATGTTCTAATTATAGGCATGTCACAAGACACATCGCATGACACCTGATTTATTATATTTATAGTCCAAAAATAAATCGAGATGCGAATTACCTGAAAATAGTTACATATATATATTTCTGTGTATTTATACTTTTTACATATAGATATTTCTGTGTATTTATACTTTCTGTATATTTTTTCAAAATGACAAAATATTGAGTTTTTAATCCTTGTTTTATTGACATTTTTTTTAAATGGCACAACATTTGTCATCGGTATGTTATTACACCTAATGTAAGCTTAAATTTGGTATAAAATACGACCTATTAATTGCATTAATAATATGAAGACAGTCTTGCATTTACAAAACATAAACTTACTCTGGAATTTAAGCAGTGAATAGACTGGATGAGTACGGCTACGCCGCCCTTTATAAAGCATTAAAACACAAGTATAAATACGCATTATCAACAAACTTGCCTTGTGTTTCACGCCATGGTCAATTGTTGGCGCTTCTCTGTATTTTCCCCAAATTTATCTCTCTTCAATCTTCTTCGGCAGTCTCCTCAAGCCTTTGTTGTCGTCTACGCTCGTTTCGCCTTGCTAAACGTTCTGCTTCCTCGTTTTCCTTTCGCTGCTTGCCTGACTCCATATTTGTTGACCTGATAAATGCTTTTTATTTAATTTTTACAACAATAAATTGTTGTTAAAGTTCCCAAAACTTTTTGCAAAAATACAAAATATTATAGTGCAAAAAGCTAACTAAATTAAATATTTGCTGACTGTTGAATAACTTGAATTCGTGATTAATCAACAACAAATTTTAAATCTGGCCAATCAGTGTCAGCCATTCATGATAGTCCGCCATATTGTTGAGATCAGTGAGGATGACGTCATGACATACCATTTTTACTACCTAACTACCACGAGTAACGAGAACTGCTTCTTTGTGTGGTTAGACTTACGTAATGTGTTTGGTAGTGTTTCGCATGATGCCATCCATGTTACGCCCAAGCATATGGGATTCTCTGAACACTTTATTAATCTGGTGAAAGATATCTACACTGATGCTGACTACACTGATGCTGAAACGGTGGTTAAATTATCGAAAGACGAAGAAACAGATCCCATTAAGGTGAACGCGGGAGTAAAGCAAGGATGTCCAATTAGTTCGATCCCATTCAATTTGACTACTGAACTTCTAATTCGTACTGTACAATCTCGCTATAATGAAAACTCTGATATTGCCTTTAAATTGCATGGTAATCCTGTATATGTTCTGCGTATGCAGATGATTTGGTTTTGGTGAGCCGTCCATGTAATGGCCTCCAAACCTTACTAGATGACGTCTCGTTGGGTGCTAAAATCCTCCAATAACAGTGCCTCCTCCTGATAAGTGTGCCTCTCTATCATTAACGTGTAATAGTAAACATGAACCATCTCATGTTGGTGATACGGTGTTTTTTGTGCAAGGTTGTAACATTCCAGTACTACTTGAAGAGGAGTCTTACTGGTATTTAGGAGTACCCATAGGATTGCTGTACGATGCGAATGATGTGTTGAAAATCACTGACAAACAAATAAATGACCTTGAAAAGATACGCGATTCTCTACTTGCCCCGTGGCAAAAACTGGACGCAGTTAGAACGTTTATTCAACCGTTTTTGACCTATGTTTTAAGAATTTGTCCTGTCACACGTGAATCCCTTAAAACATACAGGTCGGAACTAATCGACATTCTTCGTTCAATTTGTCACCTTCCAAAGAGATCGTCTTCCCATTATTTCTTTGCTGACAAATCAGTTGGTGGACTAGGACTCCGAGATCCTTTTGATGAGAGACATACTCAATCTATTGTTCACTCGGTCAAAATTTTATCTGCTACTGATACTCTGACTAATAACATTGCTAAAGCTAAGCTTAAATCTGTGATGTACAAATGTTTCCATCGAGATCCAACTGATGATGAAATTGATGCTTTTTTATTCGGTTCGATGAATGTTGAATTAAGTAACAATAGTAAAGCTAACAATAGTCAAACGCTGTGGTCCAGATGTAGAATTGCCTGCAGATCGATGAAGGTTAGAGTTCAATCGGCGAATGAAAAAGTAGTGATATCGGTTGATAACTTCACATCCTTGGCGGACCATAAGAGTGTTGCGTATTACTTACATCGCCATTGTCTGAAAACGCATGAGGAACAATTGAAAAATCTTCCAGGCCAGGGTAAAATGGCTCCTTGTTTTCAGCATAAAACGGTTTCCTCAACGCATCGTTGGTGTTACGATGGTGCTGGCATTAGATTCTGCGATTGGCGGCTCATCCATAGAGCGAGAACAAATACTCTCCCAACCGATGATGTTAAGAGTAGATCGTCTGATGACTGTTCCCCGAAGTGTAGAAAATGCCACAGTGAAATAGATGTGGAAACTCTTCCCCATATTATCTTAACTGTCGTCCAAATATGGTTTCTATCACGGCCAGGCATGATGCGGTTTTGAAAAGACTGGCTGACGAGATTAAGCAGGGTGATGTGGTATTGATCAGGTTGTCCCAGGTGCACCGGGTGAAGATCGTCCAGATATTGTTGTGCGTGACGATAACAAGGCGCTTATAATTGATGTTACGTGCCCGTTTGAGAATGGCAAATCTGCGTTGTCAGTCGCTAATAATTGAAAGAAAGAAAAATACAGTTATCTCGTTGACTTCTTCGCCACTCAGAATGTCAGAGCTAAGGTGTATGGATTTGTTGTGGGTGCGTTGGGCAGTTGGTTTGCTGGAAATGAGAAGGTTTTGAATGAACTTGGAATGTCTTTGCGATACAGAACATTATTCAGAAAGCTTTGCTGTTCGGATGTGATCAAAGGACCAAGAAACATTTATGTTGAGCATTTTACTGGTGTTCAACAGTAACCTCACAAGTTCTAATAGTTTAGCCTAGTTTAACAGGTTTATAGTAAACTAGTTACTATATGGTATATTATTGTTGTTTTGTTAAAGAGCATTGGACTCACATAAACTGAGATTAGAAATCAACTAGTTAAAAAGAGAAAGAACTCTATGCATATATGTAAATATCTTAAGTAAATCTGTTCTTATCAGCTTAATATTTGATATGTTAGGCAATGCCTAACTCATATATTAAACTGATTTTTGGAGCTCGGCCATGAGACTTATCACTGAAGCTTGCTTCGCCCTGGCCACAGGTTGTCTTGGTCATTGTACTACCATCGAGAACAGCCCACCTACAGTATCTTTGAACAAATCAAATGCAAAATGAAATGAAATCAACCATGAGAAATCCTCCCTGCTGCCTGCTCCAAAAGAACAGATACTGCACTTAGAATAAACTAACTCTTTATTATATATCTTTATTCATATATGTCTATAATATTTTTGTTGTTATTTGCAAGGGGGCTATGGGTCACGCTGAAATTTTCCGTTGCTCTCCCATATGGCATAGCGATCTCACTGTAGACTGTAATACTTTGTGATAGAACGTTTATAAAAGCCCAAAGAATTTACTATTTCTATAATAAATATATATAAAGAATATAATAAAGAATTTATTATTATGATGGCTGTCATCAGCAGCCAAGGAAAGGAAAATCAAATTTTGCTCAATCATTTCTCAGTGTGGTGTCAATGGGCCAACATGATCATACGTGTTGACAAGTGCTCCTCATTTGGAATTAAAAAACACTTATCCAAATCTATCCAATACCAACCCAAACTGTTTGTAAATAAAACGCACATTCAAAATTTTTTTCAGGGGGGATGCAGATTATTTGGAGCCGACTTTTATGGTTCAGTATTTTACTCGCCTGCTCCAAAATGGATTAATAAACTCGAAGATTCGGTCTATCTACATAACTAGTCCGTGTATCGCATGTTCACGGACCAACTCGTTATATCTGATATTCATTTTTCGCGTCCGACTTTCGACGTTTGCCGCCCCCCCCCCCTCACCCCCTCAAATGTGCGCCTATGTTTAGACTACTTATTTTACATATGGAATCAACCAATCACAGGCGCTGTGATTGCTTTATCAAGACAATTATACCAACGAAATCATATTCCTTAAGAACAAATCATTAATACAGACAATACTGATTATTGTTTCCTGGACCCAATCACCAAATATATTCATATTATGTAGGTTCATATAGTTGTAAATTAATATTTCAACTATTCAATTACATACAGTTCAAATTAATGAATTAATTTAAATACGCTCTAATACGTTGTATTGAGCACTTTATTTTGTTTTACCCACATTTTCTAGTTTATAAAAATATGTAACTATGAGTATTTTAAAATGTTTTTTTTTAAATGCTTTAAAAATATATCAAAAAGATATGTCGATATCAAACTGATTTAGCAAAAATATAAAGTATTAAAGGATTTTTCCCACAAACATTTCGTACAAAACTTTTTGGTAGAAATGGACAGTTGCCTTACCCCTTCCTAAGTAAAACATGAGCAAATGTTACCTGACAATCTTTCGCTGTGGAGTGTTATTTCTAGTGTACATACATGAGAGCATTTGTCCAGATTTTAGTAATTTGGGGGCTCTTCTCGCTTAGTTATGCTCTGAATAAAAATTCGATAGAGTAGGATATTTCTGGAAATGCGATACGCCTGTGCCTACCTCGCAGCCAAGCTGAACAGATTTAACCGAGGTAGGTCGAAGCTGCTTACATAGCTGATTCTAATTGAATGACTTTTTAAATTGGGGTAGCATTTACGAATGTCTTACAAGAACATCACAGGTAGACATGATCCTAGGAAATATCACCCCAACATGTAATTTGACACCGAGTCAGTTTATTCCAATTGAATGACTTTGAAAATTGGGGTAGCATTTACGAATGTCTTACAAGAACATCTCAGGTAGACATGATCCTAGGAAATATCACCCCAACATGTAATTTGACACCGAGTCAGTTTATTCTAATTGAATGACTTTGAAAATAGGGGTAGCATTTACGAATGTCTTACAAGAACATCATAGGTAGACATGATCTAAGGAAATATCAACCCAACATGTAATTGGACACCGAGTCAGTTTATTCTAATTGAATGACTTTAAAAATAGGGGTAGCATTTACGAATGTCTTACAAGAACATCATAGGTAGACATGATCCTAGGAAATATCAACCCAACATGTAATTTGACACCGAGTCAGTTTATTCTAATTGAATGACTTTAAAAAAGGGGTAGCATTTACGAATGTCTTACAGGAACATCATAGGTAGACATGATCCTAGGAAATATCACCCCAACATGTAATTGGACACCGAGTCAGTTTATTCTAATTGAATGACTTTAAAAATAGGGGTAGCATTTACGAATGTCTTACAAGAACATCATGGGTAGACATGATCCTAGGAAATATCAACCCAACATGTAATTTGACACCGAGTCAGTTTATTCTAATTGAATGACTTTGAAAATTGGGGTAGCATTTACGAATGTCTTACAAGAACATCATAGGTAGACATGATCCTAGGGAATATCACCCCAACATGTAATTTGACACCGAGTCAGTTTATTCTAATTGAATGACTTTGAAAACAGGGGTAGCATATACGAATGTCTTACAAGAACATCACAGGTAGACGTGATCTAAGGAAATATCTCAACGAAAAAGAATTACAATAGGGGTTGTTAATGTAGTATCTTTATTGCCACTTTTTAGCCTGGGCTCTAACTCTTAATCAAGATGTGCTTTTACAATACGTGCATTTATTTATATTATATATCTTTCTACCGAAACAACGAAATGAAAATCTGGAACAGAAGTTGATGCAGGTTTCAGAGTTTTGTCGTTTAAGCCAATAAACAGTTTCCGCTTCAACCAAGGCTTCCAGTCCCCCGAGAATAACTCGTATTACCTGCTCAAAGGCAGGGGTATCATGGGGTGCCACCCACTCATTGTCGCTGGATTCTGGCTAAATTAGTGTCACTCATTGTCTTCGATACCGCTACCATCTTCTATTTCGTCATCTTCACCATCATGCCAATCCTCATCTTCGTCCTCGCTGTCGTCGATATTGAGTTCAGCAAATGATCCGTCGAGAAGGCTCTTAAATAAAGTGGCCCCTTCTTTTATCATAGTTTTGCAAAAGTGGAGGCCAGACCTTATAACAGCCTTTTCGTCCTCTACTGAAACCCAGCTCAGGCGCCCTGATTTATATTTTCCCTAAACATAAAGAAAAAAGATTGATGTGTTCGTGTGGAAAATGATGAAATGTCGCTTAAGTAAATGTAAATAAATACGACGATACTTGATTACCTTTTCCACAATATTTGCACTGCACGGCACAGCATCATCATCTAGCAAGTCATCTGTATTAAAAGTGTCGAATTACTTTCTTGGGCGGAACTGATGACATGTCGCAATATACTGCGTTGCGCTGCAACACTGTTAAAGTGGAAAACGGGCTTTTCTTACCTTTATTGAGGAAATTTAAACGAAATGACAGGTCAGGGATCAGATTTTTTTGTAATAGCAGAGAAATTGGACCATTTCCTTCTTAAGAAGTGACAACTCTTCTTCAAGTCTTTTACCCGTAAGATAGACTTCAACTGCCTTTCACTTTGCCCGCAATGGTAAAATGGCTTACATGTAAAAGGAGAAAATAGAAACCTAAGTACATAGGATAGGATTTTAGGGTTTTACAATTTAAATTAACACGTCAATCAAATATGGTCTACTATATTACATGTACCTCCGCCTTCACCTTCACCTTTATCAATCCATGGAAGCGGTCCTGCGAGTGCTTGCGCATACGTCAGGGCGTCTCCATCTTCCTTCAGCATATTGTTTATAAAATTGTATTGTTTGACCAGTTCTTCCAGCTTTTTGTTTTCACTCAGGTTCTTGCTGCGAAGCTTAGACCTTTGCTTTGATGAATCTGAAATATATATAAAGCCATTATGGTGATAACCAGGAGGGCATATTGTTATATATTGTTAAAAACATTATAGTACCTGCCAATCGACTAATATTCTTTGTTCGTTGTAAAATAGAAAAACTAAGCATCTCTATTTCTGCACGAATGGTTTGTCCTTTTTCAGACGCCATGGGCTTCTTGCCTTCTTCTAACGCTATTGTTTTCTTTTGAATGTATTCCACACCAAGGATTCCCAAACCACACTCTAGTTTCTTCACGCGATTTTCCTTTTCCTCTACAGCTTCCTGTTTTCGTAATGCTCCTTGGAACATGTCGGCATTGCCTGTTACTAAAGCCACACCCAAGCCATCACGAGCTTTCTCGATGAAAGGCTTCAAGGACTTCGCCTCGATGATTTCCATAGTGAGCTGGTAATACAGCATTAAATCTTTTTCATTTTTCGTACAGTCGTTCTTTTTAAACTGGGTACCTGCAAAACAATTATCGATTGTTTCGTTCTGTAAACACAAAAATTTAGATATTATACTTTACGTATTTTGACGATCTAGGTGGTGCTTTATGCTACCCCCGTGCCTGGAAGAAACTTGTCGCAACGTCTTGTCAGGCATGGATATTTTTCCCATAAATATTAAACATACGCTTTACACATGTAACCATCTCTTTTCTCCATTCTTCCAGTATCCAACTTTCTAGCTTATCGCTGGACTCGATTTCTTCCATTTCATTTTTCAATTCTTGTTGATTAAGATCAATCAAATTCTGGACCTATGGTAAATGTGGGAAGATAGCTTTAGCGTAATGCTGTAGAAATAGAGTGAAAAGATGACAAAAAAGCTACATTTACAAATTCATTCAAATTTCTATCGCAATTACAATTTTAAATTATTTAGTTCTCAATGCTTTTCAAAAGCCTATAAATATATACATTAAATCCATGTTGCGCGTCTCGACAGTGTTTCTACAAATACAGCATTTAAAATTCAACCTACTTTAACAAATTTTTAGGATAAACTTCTTGCCAGTTTCAAGACTTTTGGCTTATTCCAATACAGCACATGCTCCGTTAAGGTTTCTTCACGACCTGCAAGAAGATGATCGTATAGGTAAAAAAAATAATAACAGTAAGCTAAACCTACATTACTAGCCTTAGATAGTTTAAATAACACGACTAAAACACACGGCAATATAGAAGACGTGAACATCTTCACTATATTTATGCTATTTCTTGGTCGGGAGTCGTTTTACAACTAAGAAGTGCTAAAAACAGGCATAATGTCACAATGCTTGTATATATTCCTACTATGAGAACTACTACACATGACTTAAAGTGCTTGTACCTGCCGCATTCATGTACCTGGTTGTAGAACGCAAACGAGAAATATAGCCATTTATTTGCTCAACTTCTTCCCCAATGGTATAACCACTACCTTCCTGCCAACGGCCACCCATGTCACCTATTGACGTGAAAAAAGGATAGATAATTAGGGTTCTTAAAGCATTCTGTGCAAATATAAAGTACTCTAGTCTCTATCATAAAGAAACTATCTTCCTTTTTAAGAAAACGAAAGTAGAAAACGCATAAAAACGGATCGATTAGCACAATTTAGTAACGTACATAGATACGTAAACGGAACTATGGCAAAATATAATTTTCAGAATTTGAATGTCTCACGTTACCTGATACGACCAAACATGAGCTTTGCCATGCATGATTGAAAGTGCTGGTTTCATAGAAAAAGCACCTGGAGGAGACAGACCTTTCGGTAATGATGTAAACCAAGGCCAATACTTGCAGACAACATCCTGCCACAGAAATTGAACTCCTCGTGGAACTAGACGGTTGACTTGAAGATAATGCGTGTATCTAAACAATTCCCCTTGATACATATTAACTGCCCCTCCTGCAATGGCATGTCGACATCCAGCAACATCTATTCCAGTTTCATCAAGTTTTGACCTTTTATGAGCAGCATTTTTTGCAGCTTTCCAGTTAGATGTTCCGCAATAGGAATTCCCACTAACTTTCTGCATGAGAAATACAGGTCTTAATTCATGAATTTACTCTAGTTTCACATATAATTTAACTGCCTTTGAAACATTGGAAACAAAGTATTAAAATGTTTTCAGTTCATGACATTTGTAGTACTCATCTGTCTACACAATTACAATGTCCACAAATAACATTGTAAAATAATATCATTTATTCGCACAATCAAATTCTATTGCCTCACAGCCTGGTCGTTTTGTTAACTACAATTATCATTAACAGCTACTTTACCTTTGACCCAGGCGAATCATACACCATTTTAAGATGTACCTCCACATCATCCTTCTCTTCCACAAACAGATTACCATAGTAGCATTTCCTTTCACCTCTTAAATAAAAGAGTAAGCTTCAAAATAGAAGTTCTACATATTTTGTCAATCTAATATAGGACACATGTTACTTGCAGAGCTCAATGGATGTTGGATGTTGTTACTCACTGTAACACTGCACAGAACAATAATTATCAAGGAAAGAGCTTTCACTATGAATACTGTGTTTTGTTTATTATATGTTCCAAAATCATTATCAGTATGATAGTGCTAACTTAGTAGTAGCACTGAATAACTGAATAAAACTGAATAAACATTTAAAACCTCTTAATACATAGATTACCTTGGCACACAGCTATATCTATATAACTTTGCATTTCCATCTACATGACAAGAATGTTGAGAGCCATAACAAGCTGGGCAGTCAATCCAGTTTTTTCCTTTCATGACATTTTAACTCGTGTAGCAAAACACCACTCTTTGAATGCCCGATGAAAAACTGCAACATTGATAGTTGGTGACTGCAAGGCAAAAAAATATATTAATGAACGCAAGATCTACAACTTTTACAGGTCAACAAGAATTTCATCACAAAAATTGGTGCTCAGTGATTCATACATTAAGACAAATGTATCAAAGGAAGCCTGTCAGATGATCTCTGGTTAATTTCATGCGACAATATTCATAATTAATAGATGCACATTATGACGGATGAACATTTTAATTGATTCCCATTTTAATTTCGTTTCCCATTTTAATTCCCATCTAAAAACAACTAAAGAAACAAAATTACTTATAAAATCAAACTTTACATACTCGCCCCTCTCACTTGAAATATTGCCAACAGATCTAAGAAATGCGGTTTCGGATGTTCCAGGCATGTGTTTCCTCACTGAGTCCCACAGTCTAAATAGTTCTTCAGAGAAAACATGATTAAACTGCTTTGGACTCCCAGGCCAATAGCCCTCCATTACAATTTTCTCCACAGTTGCAGGGGAGAAATGCTCATGACAACCAGTGCAGTAATATGAACAACAGAACAAATCAAATCCACCTTTATTAAAAGTACAAGAAAAAACATGCACACAATTATCGATATACTCAAAAGGAGAAGCCAAAAAGTGACATAAGTTCACACGGAGGAGATAGCTAAAAAATGTGAATGGTAATGGGCTACCGGTACCTGTAGTCAGCTCTGCCCTAAGGATCACATTCTGGCGCACACAAATGTGTCAGACAAATGCAGTAAATTTAAATGTACCACTACAATTTTCTCTTCTTACAATGACCATGATAGTATATATCAATTTACTTGCATACCTTTGCTAGTAATCACAATAGAAGCCTCATTTGATGGGACAAGTTCTAGTGTTCCTTTTCTTTTACAAAGCAGACATGCTTCACACAACAGAAATGGAGCACATCTCTCTAAAAACAAACACAAAACAATATGACTGACAATAGCAAGGCAACCATTGTGGAGTAATCTAAACAAGTGGCAGCAATTTCTTCTACAAGAGCATTTGCTGCTTTGCACAGTAAAATAATGAAATTTGACATTTCGGAACATATTTACACTGTAACTCAGTTAGTCACAAAGTTGAAATCATGAATATGGCTTCAGCAAAAAATATATTAAAGCACAGTAGGGTATAATGCCACCTAATGAATTCAGTAGAAACCCTGGGAGATTGTTTAGTTTTAACCCATTGCAATTTACCAGGTTTATTCAACAAAACTTCTGTATGCGGGCAAACACAAGGTTCAAGAAATTATCTTTATTTGAACCTCTATTATTTGAACCTCTTTATTTGAAAGTCTTGCAAGCAAATTAAAAATTTCTGGTTTTTACACATACTTGCAAATCCAAGGGATCCATCATCAACCACGATAGTCGTTGGTGGAATTTCTTGAAAAAAGCCATTTATCCATACATCACGATCATGCAGAGGTTTCTTTACATGTATTTCATTGTCACAGCTTGAACACATTAACAGCCTTGGACCACACTGATGACAACGTATGACAGCAGCATTGCTACCACAAACAAAACATGCTGAATCTGACGAAGGAACTGCATGGCTCTCTGAAAGTGCATTAAAGATTGATGCCCGACTGTCTTGCCAAGCACTCTCAACAGAAAGCATTCTTTTTGTCCATGTTGATTGTTCATTTGACTTCATCTCTTCTGTTAGTTTTTCACAGCCAGCAATACAGTCATCCAATGTCTCTGAAAACCGGTTACAATTTGCATAATGTAAGTCATTCTAACATGTTTTAGTAGAATCATACTAGTATTCTATTGCAAATGCTGTAATTTGATTGGTTACTATACTCGCTATCTATTCCTCGATAGATAGCGGGTGGCGAAACAATCACCTTCCTATAGAGATTTCTTTTAAAAAAAATTGCTTAAAAATCAAATTTTTTGTTGAATATTCCATGTTTGACCTCTGATTCTACTAAAACAATTAGATTACTCGCTCTCAATTTTTATGCGGTGATAGTTGATTCGGGCTTCACCCTCATCAACTATCACCGCATAGAAATCTCGAGCTTGTAATCTAATTGTTAAATAGTTTTCCAGTCACCACATGATCTGTATGTTCTACAACACCATACCCATATAGGTTCGCGTATTCGTTGTGAATGTGGCTTATCCAGGCTCAATTTGGATCATAAAACCCACAATCAAGAGCATTAAAGCAACAAAATCCCAACAAGACACCTACTAACCTATATTTGAAGAACAAAAATCACAAATTTCCGTATCGGTTAATTCGTCTGCTTGAGCACAAGCAGTTTGAGCAGTTTCACCTGTGAAATGTGTGGTAATGTATTTGTTTAGCACTTGAAGGTAATAGTCATGCTTTATTTATATGATATAGTACTCACGAAATACTCACCAGCATTTATATTACATTTTGAGCTCCTGCCACTAGCTCGATCAGCAACAGGTCTATATCCATATTTTGACGGACCTCTCGCACCCGAGCCATCAAACGAATAAACAAAGTCACTCTTTTTTCGTGGGTTTTTTTTTATTTAGGCTGGTAGACACTTCTTGCAGCATTTCCAAGCTAGCTTCAAGAGCACTAGCCGGCGAACTTTTTTGTTTCCTTCCTCGACGTGCCGCCATCTTGAACCAGATAACGTGTTTTATGATCCTGCTTTGATCCTGGGTACTAGCGGTATAAATTGCTTTGAAATACCTATTATTGGTATTGCCAGACAGTTTGACATGTTCCTATTACTGGTAATCCAAGAGTGAGGATGTGTTGGATTTTGACGTAACGGCCTTTCGCTGAAAACTCCTAGCAAGTGCGCTAAAGAGAGGTCGTCACCCCCCTGAAAAATTCAAAACGGCGGCAATGTTTAGGAGCGGAAAGACGGCGGTATAGAAATCTCTTAACAAAGATAAAGCAAAGATGCGCACACAGTACATATTATTTTTTGAAAAACTGGAAAGTAATATATTTACATCTATGTCCAAATTGCAAGCCATGGGAAATGTGTTTATAGCGATTTTATGCAAGCCTTGTTCTTTAAAGTTTGCTAGTTGCGAGCAGGCTGCTATATATCATTTGAGTGGGAAAACAAAACTGTCGTTCTGTCTTTTACTTTAAGGAACTAGTAGGGAAAAGAAACTTTAAAAACCTCACAAAATCTTTGGCAGAACGCTGTCAGCTTAAAGAATGTAGAAATTTTTCTGATGTTGACGAGGCTCCACAATCACACCCATTGTTCTCTTCTGAACGGAACTTTGGCACCCTAAACTTGGCCAACGGAGAAACACACGTTGAGAGAGAAATCAAATGTTTCGAGCTTACTACCAGGTATCCAGCTTCGGAATGGATATGGGGCATCTTGCTATGGAGCCAAGTTTAAAAGTGGTGGCATTGTCATTTGTAGTGTTGATGAGTCCATTAGACCATATTAGACCCATCTTTGGAACCATATGTGTGCTTTGGATAATCAGCGACTTTATATTGAGTATATCCCATTGGAAACACTTTGTTTTAGTGAGCAGTTCCAGGCTTACCATGTCAAGATGTGTGAGGATGTTGGAACACAAAGCTCTGTTCCTATGAAAATCTGGTAGACTTCAATGTTTTTCACTATCATGAAGACAACAATCATATGTGCCAGTGAAATATGATATGCTTGAATTGATGGAATAGCATTTAAAAGAAGATAATCCTCTAAAATATCCTGAACAGATGCCCAATGACTACCAGATTAAGTAGAATTAGTACCAGATGATGGGATTTATGACACCTTGTTGAAGTATATGATAAAGGTATATTTTATGCACGATAACTGACTTGTAAGCTTTTTTGTTGTAAGTTGAAAAAAAAATTAAATCAGCTTTTTCATTCATGATATTGGGGCCAATCCAGGGGCCGGTTGTATCAAAGGCGTTTAGCTTAAACGGTGGATAAGTAAAATTTAAAAATCACTTTTACACCTAGTACGGAACCGAAGTTATGAGTTTAATGGAATAAATATGCAGTTTTATATATAATTGTTCCTCTCAGGTCAAATAACTTCAGCTGCTTTGTTTACACAACATGAAAACATGTTTTATATTTTTACTTACTCACCGTTTAAGCTAAACGCCTTTGATACAACTGGATACAACCGGCCCCTGATCAATAATATCCAGTTCAGGATTTGCCTTGCAAGGTAACATTGACACCTCATTCTGGTGTCTGTAACCATTCTAGTGTATAATTAACATGTGTCAATTGTTGCAATATGAACTGTATAGTTACAACATGAGGGATATGTTTCACTGCCGTGTAGTCCTACTGTTTATTCTCTTTATTGTGGTATTTCCTCTATTGTAGCAATTTCTTTTATAAGGGACAGGTCAGAAATTAAAAGGGGAGGGAGGGGTGGAAACATGGGTAGCATCATAACTTTTTAAGACCCTAAATTGGTAGCAAATATATTTGAACCAAATATATAGCACCTCTAATATCTGTTTTAAGTATACTGTGTACCAACCGAGCTCTACCACCCCTGAAGCATAAACTAGAATCACCCTCCCTTGTAAGCAGCTCATTTCATCTTGACCCTCCCGTTTCTTGGGTCTTGAAATGACCCTCTTCATGTTTTCTACCCTTCCCCTTGTTAAAATCTCTAACACGTCCCTAAGATCTTTCTATCTTAAAAAGTGTTTTTAACAAATAGGCTATAAGAATAAACCATTAAATACTACATCTACATCAGGGGCGGACTGGCCTGTACGTAATTCACTGGGACAACTATAAAAGGGGGCGCCGCTTGTAGTGCTCTTGGTGAGCAACAGTTATATAAAAAATTGTGCGCGTCCTGTGCATCACTTCAGTCCGTATTGCGGCGTTAAGTATTTGCACAAAATCAACTTTTGGCGTTTCGCCTATTGTCCAAATCGCTTCTTTACAAATGAATAAAAATGGGTAGCGAACAGTAAAACGTCTTTTAAAGCAAGACACTTCTTACAGTTTCCTTTGCAAGCAGCATTTCGATTTCTCAGTATTGGATTCTTACTGACACCGCTGACTACATCTTCATTATCACTGCTTTACTCCTCACTGCTCTCCTCCTCACTGGTAATGGCCATGGCAACAGCGTCATTAGAAGCAACTTCAGATTCACCAGGATTGATCGTGATAACGCCGTGAAATTTTTTGCAAAACAGCATAATTCTTCTTTTATCGACAAAGGGTCAACGCCAGTTATCTTAGCAACTTTAGTAAGGCTGTTTTCAGGAACACCAGACAAGACTATTTCATCAAATCGTCGTGGATCAAGATATGCTGTATCTTTAATCAGTTGACCGTTTTGAGAAAAGCGTTCGTCAATACTAGTCGTAATCTGGTCAACCATACTACATCTAAAAACGTTCACACGAAACCGCACAATTGGATCCTCGGCTACCATATCAGATGCTTGCTCTTCTGGCATTCTTCTTTTTCGTTAAACTCTCACATCTTTTACTTTCGATTCAACTTTAATGTCCTCAAGACCGTATTCAGCCAGTTTAGCATTCATTGACTGGGTAAAATTAATTGATGCTTGGTACACTGTGTCAAATGAGATTCTTTGTATCTCGTCTTTTGCGGATGATTGCACCATGTTCCAAGCAGTAAGGTAATCTAAACCACTTGTTTGCAAGTACTCGGATGCTTGGCGTAAAATACTATACCCAAGAAGTAGCAAATACGCCGTCAGAATGTTACTGAATTGCAACCATTTTTCAAGCAACGTCGACGCCTCAAAAGATGCCTTTGCATTGAATTTGGGCAGATTCACAAAACCATTTAGTACCATTAGCATAACAAAATATGTTCCGTTTTTTGTATTGTTAAACGGACCAAAAATTGTCTCTAATGCTGCCTGCTTAGACCACCATCTAGTGTCACCAGTCTTCTGCAACTTCTTTAGCTTTACTGAGCCAACTGTTTTGTCAGTCATTATCCTGCTCCAAACATCCATTCGTTTGCATGAATTTAAAAAAAAAAACGTTGCGGTTCTTTGAAGTAAGCCGATCAAATTTTTCACTGCCGTTATGTTTTCTACCATATCTGTAGCAGCAAGGTTTAACACATGAGCACAGCACCATGTGTACACCAAGTTTGGCGAAACGTCTGATCAACTTCTGTACACCTGCGAACTCTCCACGCATATTTGATGCTCGGTCAAATGATTCACCAATAATGTTTTCCATCTTTGGACCTTGTTGCTCAAAAGTTGAAAAATGCCAGCTGCTGATGTATCATAAACTTTTTGTACGGAAAACAAATGCTCCTTGACTTCCAGGCCAAGAACGTAACGCAAAATTATTGTTTCCTGTTCCACCGTTGCTGTGTCTTGTGTACCATCCATCTGTACTGAAAACTTCTTTTCACCAATCCCTTGAATAATTTTTGATTTGATGATGTTTAAAATTGCTAGCAAAATCTTGTTAACTGTGGATTTTTAAAACATTCTAACTAAATTTCCACGTCCACGACTATTCTCCTTGCCTTGTCGTTTCAATTTTTCTCATCTTTTCTTACTTTTATCAATTACTTTCTGTATAATGGCTGTTTAAAAGTACATCATATTCCGAAATCAAAAGTACTGTTTCTAAAGCATTGCCATGATCAACTGATCTATCATCTAAAGTGTATGCAGACTCGTTTCGGTGTTCTCTGAAGGACAAGGATCGTTTAGCAAGGTATTTTATTACAGATACTATTCTTTCTAAGACACGAATATTTTCTTGAACATCGCGCTGTTGAGCATTAACCATTTCTACATTAACTAGAGAACTTATATCTTCGTTATAATGGGCGTGAATAAATGCCATTACTGAAGAATTATGTGTCTCGGAGGACTCATGATCAGAGATTCGTTCGTATATATGTGAATACTGAGTAAAACCATTGGTAAAAGCAGAAGAAGATTCAGCAAAAGCTAGACAAATATTGCAATAAACACCCTTTACCTCCTGGTCTACAAGTTTTACGGTGATCCAATTGCGATCAACGTATTTCTTTTCCTGCACTTTCCGTTGGTAGACTCGTTTCGGTAAAAAGGCAACTTGTGGACGGTTGCAATACCTGGTTGACAACAATTACTTTGAACAAATGCTACTTTCTGATGAATCAGGGTACTGCCTGTGAGCTTTTGAAAATGATCTTTATAGTTGCCTATGTTTGTGAGTTCGTTATCAAAGATTTTATCACGTATTTCTGGCGTAAAATCATCGGAGGACTTTTCCCGTTGTGACGAGTTCTGTGTAAAACATCAATGCTCATTAGATTTTTTGGACAAATAATAAAACGCCAATAACAATGAATTCTGATTTCTAAAATTAATTAGAATCATTTCAATCTATCAAAATACATTGCAAGTTCTTTTGAGACCTTGGGAAATATTTCCCTATAAGTACATGGCAGCCCGTTATTAACTTATTGACCTACATAGTGTATATCGCATTTCATAAGTAGTAATTATGGTAGGGCATTCATTATAAGCCTATAAGGCATATTACATGAAGTAGAGATATAGGTAACTGAATATAGACGATAGACCGGAAGTAATCAAACGCAATAATAAAAATGCGATAAAATGGCTAAATAATAAATATATCAAACCAACCAGACACAACACAAAAACAAATATTATTGGTATGCAGATCACTATTGCTGTTCTATAAAAATTATACTTAAAAAATATTAATAACGGCATTTGTTTATAAATTGTATGTACTTTCTTCAAAGATTAAAACATGTTTGTTTATCTTTTTCTAAACAATATTGCTTATTTTATATTCTTCATATTTTTAATAAGCCAGATCAGCAGTCAGCACATGGATATTGCCAATGTTTAAATAATTCTAAATAGAAAACATGAAGTCTTGAAGATGCCTTGACATACTCTTTTGCTCGTCAATATTACGGTAATAACAATACCAGAACACGTATATTACTTAATTTAATATTAGTTTACAAGATAAGATAACGTACCGTTTCATTGTCTCTTGCTTCCTGGAATTGATTCAGTTGAACTTGATGCATTCGCTCCATGAAGTAAATCATTGTTAATACTACTAGTACTCTCGCAAGATGTTGAAGGTGAAAAACACAATTTTTGCTGCTTCCGATCGGAACCGGCATCAAGCAATGCATGTTTTCGCTTTTCTTTCCTTCTCTGCGCACCGCTTTTCTTTAGAGCCCGTTCATGTTTATCCATTTAAAATCACTACAAACTGCATGGTAAAAATAATTTCCATCCCAACATAACCAATGTAAAGTTAAAGTATGAGGCTTGTTTTAGAAAAAAATGTGCTTCCACTTTGTCAATAAAATTTTCCGCTCTGAATATATGAAGTAGGTTTATGTAACAAAAAAAAAAGATTAACATATTATTTATTCATTGCAGTCTGTTATGATGGGCGCGAATTGCATGTAACAATCGAGGTTGTTGCGCTCAAATTCTTACACTTTACTTCAATAGTTTTCTCATTTCCTTCATAATAATATATAGATTATCTGCAAAATTACAAAATAGGGGCGCTAAAGAGCAATTTACTCAGGGGCGCACCGGGAAATTTCCCGGTATCCCTGTGGGCCAGTCCGCCCCTGATCTACATTTTAATTTGTGACAAATTTGTTTCATGTAACAGGCAGAACGTTTTTACACTCCTCAGGTGTATTTGAGTATTAGCATGATTGGTTGCCTGGGTTATGCTATATACATGTAGATGTTTAACACCACTGCATTAGAATTCAACAGGCTAAATGTAATATTTTAAGTGTTTAAAATGAAACAAGCATGAGTGGTGCACGACAGCACAGGGGGGTGAGGTTTGGATATATTTTAAATAAATGGTAAATATCTTTTTTTTTAATGAGATTTGTGCAACTTTCCCATGTGTGAGTTTGACATGCGAAATTGTATATTTCCCATATCAACTTCCATTCATGGTTCTTGCAAAATTTCCCTGTGAAAGTCTTATAACTTGCAACTGCAACCTGTGCATTTTTGGCTGCCTAACCTACATTTGCCCCCCTTAGTAATTCAATTGCCAATAAAAGTAGGAAGGTTTACTACACATAAATCCCAGCAAAAGAAGCTGATGTTTTCATCCCAAAACTATACATTAATATATTAATAAAATGAATATCTAAATAGTGATCCAACTCTATATGTTATGCTATCTTTCTTTTAGTTCTCATGTCCAGTTCCTGTCACTAGAACCACGTAAATATGAAGTCATTTTTACTTGTCCAACTGAAAGTTCTTTATAATCTAAAAAGGTCTTGAATAATTTAAAATAGTTAATCCTTTCCTTGACCGTTTCCCCACTATTTATAAGATTTCTTTTTCTCTATCGGATTGCTGTCTTTTTGGTTTTGGCATCCAACGCGAAATGACATGCTCAAAGTATAATTTTGTAGAAACACCACATAAATTTAAATGGGATGTTCACAGAAAACGCTTGAACTTAAAGCCACGGCTTTGTCTGCATCTCAACTCCTTGAACGATGGCACCAACAGAAAATATTAAATAACTTTCGAAAACTGTATCCGTTGACTCGTTTTCTGGTAGGACAGTGGCATTTGGAGTAGCCAAATTTGATTATGTGCGAGTATTATTTTATGGAGACAACAGAAATATTTTTAGTTGGTTACTTTTTATTTTGTCAATTTGGACTCCTTGCATATCAGAGCCATTTTGAGATTGTCAGGGGGGTGAATACCTCTATGCACTTGCTGGGACAAAGTTCCCAGCAAGTGCATCGAGGCATTCACCCCCCTGACAACTACCAATCCGCGTTACGCTTTTTTCGTCGAGTGAGCCCTCTGTGTAGTACTCTGTGGCGTTAATTAACGAATTTGCTAGCCCCCCCGGTTCTTGTTCTCGTGCAAATGTTTATTTTCGTTGCTACGCTACCAGCAAAATACATTTTATTCGAATGATCGATTCAACGTTTTTGGCAGAGGATTCATGTTCACAAGGGATTGTGATACCATAAAAACGTATATTGTGGACGAATCCAACACTTATGGAAACACGGTAAGACTTTTTAAATCGACTTATATCATAAGTATTCATAATAAGTGAAGAACAATGGCTAAAATGTATCCAGAAATGAAATTCCTTTTTTGACAAATATCCTTCAAAGTATACTCTCTGGAAGAGTTTTAAAAAACAAATGAACAAGCGAGTCAACTACACATAAAAAATGAGTCAACTATACATATATAGTCAATATCTGTTTATATTTCGCCACGAATCATAGCAGCTAACACCAGCCGAATTTGGTTATAGGTATAGGCATTTTTAAGTGCATCTCGAACATTTCGTAAGCCAGAGTTTATATTCTAAAGCAGTTGGAAAGCAATGAGATCCATGTCATCAATGCCGAGATCAAGTTTTATTGCCAAATCATCGTACGACAATGGAGCGCCAGAACAATATCCATCAATTGCGTACACCTCGGCTGTAGCAACAGCAACATTGAGCATCCTTGCTATGACCTCGAATGAACACTGCCGTTTTATGAACATTTTCGTTGCCTGAATTTTTTTAGAAGAAGGCCTGTTTGGGCCGTAGAGGGCTTTAAGAGCTTGAAAGTTCTAAAATTCAGAAAAACGTATTGTTTTGAAGCCTTTATTTAAAAAAAAACCGAAGAGCAAGGCATTACGATTTCTTGTGTAAAAACAAATATGCCTTGACGTTTTTCAGCCCTGAGCAAGTAGAGGTCATAACTGCTATTTTGTTTCTGAAGTTATAAAAGAAATGCGGTAGTATATAAGTATATTATTTGTCGTGCAGTTTACTAAACTAGAGTTCGACTGGTGATAGCTGATAACAAACTTTTTGTTCAGGTCGAAAGGCTTTTTATTATATATTATATTTTGTCACAGAAATGCGACTTTGATGAAAGATGGCGATGCATAAATAGATGTTGTTAAGTTTTATTGCTTTATTTCGTCCAATGAAACTGCATAGAACAACTTGTTAAATAGTGGAATTAGTCAACTTGGGTGAATACAATTTATCTTGGTTGTTATATTTCGAGTTTTCGTGCATATGTATAAATTACATTACTTCTGCACGGACTTGCATTGAAGGTACACGGCAATCTTTTCCCCGAGACTGGCTGTACGGAGCAGTTGCCGTAACGAGTTTTTTTGTTTATTTTATGTTATGCATATGTAATTATGCACGGAACAACATTGAATTAGCAACTATATACTTGCAATTATATAATGCGACCATTTTGGTATATATATATATATATATATATATATATATATATATATATATATATATATATATATATATATATATATATATATATATATATATATATATATGTATATATGTATATATGTATATATGTATATATGTATATATGTATATATGTATATATGTATATATGTATATATGTATATATGTATATATGTATATATGTATATATGTATATATGTATATATGTATATATGTATATATGTATATATGTATATATGTATATATGTATATATGTATATATGTATATATGTATATATGTATATATGTATATATATTTATAGTCTGACAACTGTTTTTACAAAATGTTTGAAAACTTGTTTGGACGTTGGATAATTAAAGCCTCTATAGCGTTTCGCTAGTTTAGTCGGTAATTCACATCACCAGCAGTCATTGCACTACAATATAGCTATAAATAACTTATTATTTGGTACTTACCTTTAAAACTGATGTTATTTGTCGGAATATCGAAGTGTATATTCACTTTTTGGTAGCTTTTGAAGTTTTTTTTTCAAAGTCTGTGAAATTTTCCCGCTCCTTTTTATCACGTACGTCAGCAAAGCCTGAAAGCTTGATTGTTTGCGCGGTCGCTAAGTTTTGAGCGCTTTTCATTGAAAATACGTGACACAGAAAAAATTCTCCTCTTAATAAATTAAACTGTTCAATAGTTGAATTCAAAAAATAGATGATAGTATACATGATTGTATGCTAGCCCATTGTCCGAACAGCGAGCCGCCATGTGTTCGAAGTTCGAACCGAGCTTCGTTAATATTATGTTATCAAATTTCACTGATAAATTTACGCACGAAAAAATTACTAGTGCCATTTAAATAATTGTTTGTATATTCAAATTAAGTCGACTAAAAATTCTTACCTAACAAACACGTCAAGCGCAGATCTTTCAAGTTGGCTCCTCGGGAACTGCAGCTTTAAAAACTCACACGTGCGCACAGATATATTTCCTATGCCAGACTTTACAAGGGCATCTTCTCGTCCGCAACAAATTTCTGACACTTTTGCCTTGCTAACGACATTTCCCCTGAAATATTCTCATTCGTCTTTATATGTTGAAACTCAAAGATTTCAACGAGCTACTTTAGGACGTCAACTATTCGGAAATAGAATAAAACTTCGATATACAACGAACTCAACTGAATAACAAAGATCAGGGCGCTTATAGCAAAGAGTAGAGACTACAAAGAGGGACCACTTCATTCAAAAAAGCGTAAGGTATTGTCGTCATGATACGTCATTGGCGCCATGTTCCTAGCCAGTGCCCTAAACAGAAGCATTTCCCCCCGGTATTAATAGCCATTTTTAATATTTCCGGGGGGAACGAGCATGCAATATTCGTCATGGATGCCATGTTCCTAGCCAGTGCCCTAAACAGAGGAAGTCACCCCCCGGAAATATTAAAAATGGCTACTAATACCGGGGGGAAATGCTTCTCTTTAGGGCACTGGCTAGGAACATGGCGCCCATGACGTATCATGACGACAGCACCTTACGCTTTTTTGAGTGAAGTGGTCCCTCTTTATAGTCTCTACTCTTTGCTTATAGCCTTGACAAATATCGAGTATCAACGAGATGATTTGCATTAAGCAACAAAAATACAGCCACCGTGGCTCACCGTGGCTCATGTGATTAAAGCTTACCATGTGATTGGTTTGCAACGCTGCACCGTGGCTGATCGTGCCTAAAAGTTGCTATAACCATTGCGCAATTTTATGGATGCTGACCGTGGCTTTTCAAAGTTGTGATCGCAGATTCAAATTACGGGCGTGTAGCGGTCTGGAGACCCTGAAAATCAGGTTGAGTCAAGCTGAGTTATATAGTTCAGTGGTAACTGAACTATTATATTTTCAAACGGCAAAATACATTTAATTTATTTCGGTAGTTTTTTCGTTTTTGACACGAAATCGAAATCCAAATTTATACGAGTGAGGAAATTAACGAAATAGAATATGAAACCGTTGCCCGAGGTATGCGTAATGAGTATAGGGCAAAATATTTAATTTAAATAATGTTTTGAAAAAAGGTCAACCCGGAATATTGTTAAGTGGAAAAAATCTGACGGTGGCTCAAGCCATGTTCGCCACGGTCTGGATCCGCGCCTGCAGTCTGCAGGCCAGTGGTTATACTGAAGAGCTGTCCTATAGCAATCCTGCTACGCGAACGGCCCAAAAGCAACCCAAGAACAGGAGAAGGAACTCTATTTGGTACAATCCACCATACAACAAAAATGTAAGAACTAACGTTAGAAAACAATTTCTAAGCCTTATTGAGAAGCACTTCCCAGTAAATAATAAACACCACAAGATTTTCAACAAAAACAAGTTAAAGTGAGCTACGGATGTTGCCAAAATATGGAAAGCATTGTTAAGCAGCTCAATAGTAAAATTCTTAATGAGAGCAATACGAACAACGAACAAGCCCATACATGTAATTGCAGAGTAAGAGAACAATGCCCACTCGACAACAATTGTTTATCCTCAGGAGTCGTTTACATGCCGAATGTGAGTACGGACGATCACCCATTGGGAAAAAGTTATATCGGATTAACAGAAGGCACATTTGAGTTAAGATTTAACAAGCACACCAGTTCGTTCAAGCATGAGAAACACAGCAACCGCACTGAACTCTCGAAACATACAGGGTGTCCCAAAAAACCCCCAAAACTATTGAAGTCACTTATGTTAACATTTGAATGCCCTAGCACTTGTTAAAGAATTAAAATATTTTTGTAAAGTACGTTTGTTTTGCTCATGGGAATATTGATAAAAATCAAATTGAATAGGCTAAAATAACCCATGCGTATTACCATTAATTATGACGGTTATGTCAATAGTTTATCCACTCGTGGGTTCAATTTAGTGCTAGGCATTGAAATTCTAACAATAGATCATTTTCAATAGTTTTTGGGGTTTTTTGGGACACCCTGTACAGGGTGTCCCAAAAAAACCCAAAAACTATTGAAATCACTTATGTTAACATTTGAATGCCCTAGTACTTGTTAAAGAATTAAAATATCTTTGTAAAGTACGTTTGTTTTGCTCATGGGAATATTGATAAAAGCCAAATTGAATATGCTAAAATAACCCATGCGTATTACCATTAATTATGACGGTTATGTCAATAGCTTATCCACTCGTGGGTTCAATTTAGTGCTAGGCATTGAAATTCTAGCAATAGATAATTTTCAATAGTTTTTGGGTTTTTTTGGGACACCCTGTAGAAGCGACACAATCAGCGGGGTTTCCCCTGTTGTTGACACTAGTACGTGGTATGTGTACATTTGCATTCGTGTAATCAGTATGGCGGCGTTTTCTTTTATTGTCGTAAGACTTGATAAACGTAAAGGGGTAACCGTTGTCTCTCAAAACTTTTAATACGTGTTTTCGTTCTCTGCGTTTTCCTTTGTTGGACGAGGGATTTTCTCGGCTCTGTCGAGGAGAGTGCTTAAGACCGACAATTTATGTTGCAGTGGATGATGTGAGTCGTGGTGTGAATACTTGTCTGTGTGAGTTAGTTTTCTATATATGTCGAATTCTATTTTGCCGTTAGAACGTATGGTCATAGTGTCCAGGAAAATTAAATTTCCCTACTTATAACCTTTCGAAACACTTAGTTGAAATATTATCCCCCCTCGTCAAGGAAAAATACACAGTTAAAAACAGTTCTGTATGGTGGCCCATCAACGCCATAGCACTTTCTAATTTCTTTGTGAATATTTTTTGATATTTTAGTAGGCATTTTGATGTGTTTATATATTATTCATTATTTTTTTTTTGATAATTAGTGATAATATATATTTTTTACTTAATTCAGTTTTATTCATTTAAATTGTCTGTCATTTATTTGTGTTTTCATTTTAGTTACTTTGTTGTCATTAAATTTTACTTTACTTGAATTTAATTGGATTTAATTTAATTCTACAATGATAAAAACAAATCAAATCAACCCTTATGGCCTAACAACGCCAAAGTGCTTCCAAATTGACTTCCAAGAAAAATTTCGTTTGAAACTTCCCTTTCAAGTGGACGTTTGAAACTTCCCTTTCAAGTGGACGTTTGAAACTTCCCTTTCAAGTGGAAACAGAATCAAAACACGTGCGAAACGTCGTTTGTTTAAAAAATGTCGAAACGTAAAAGAAATCCGAAGTGGGAAGCGTTTAAAGAACAGGCTTCCATCAAGCGTCAGGGGAAAAAAGAAGACGGTAGCAGCGAAAAGCGCGATTACATTACCGTACAGCGTCTTTCGTCGACAGTCGAGGGAAAATGGCAAAAATACGCGCGAATGGGACCACTTACCATGGTCCATTTGGGATGTGAAGCCACTCTTGAAAACATAAAAAATGTCTGTAAAAACACTTTAATGTCACAGATATGGATTGCGATATACTTGCCGGCGAAAGAGGACCATCATTCACTGATGTTTCACAGATTTCTAATTGGAAGGTATTACATATTCGTTTTGTAGCTAGGTCGAGCGAGAGTTGCACCTCTGTCTCGGACGTTGTTAGGTCCAGCCCTGTAAAATGTGAAACAGCAACGTCACACAGAGCTCCACAGCCTTCAAAAGTACCTGCATCCGTTCCGTTGAGCGCATTATTGAATATTGGCAAGCTAATCTCTCCCAAAATCAGTCAATCTACAGTGGTTGTCGAAGAGTTTAACCTTCAGGATAAAATATGGCTACCTCCTTTTGAAGTAAGTGTCACTAGACCAGAAGCCGTTTGCTAGTGGGGCTTTTCGTGATGCCTACAAAGTTTCTGTTATCTCTGGACTTCCATCAAGCAATGCCGATGGATACGTAGTAAAAAGATTCAAGGAAGACCAGGTGTATGAAATTGAACGATTATTCGGCACAGTTGAAGCACATACAAGAAAAATGGTTCAGATGAATTCTTTGGCACGAAATTTAGCTTTACAAATGTCCCTTGATGCTCCAGAACAGTTTGGTGACACTTTCACCTATACTAAGGTGTACTTTGGCAAAATCAATGGAGAAGTTATTACTCTAGAAAAGTATTTGGATGGAAATTTTGAAAAGCACATAAATAATACTGGAGAAATTTACACTGAAAGTGAGCTTGGCAAGAAGTGTGAAGCATTTGTGCATTACACATATGTTGTTTCGAAGGAGCAGCTAATGGTGGTTGACATACAAGGTGTAGGATTTGAACTATGTGATCCTGAGATAGCATCAAAAACCTTGAAGGATGAAACAAATTCTATTTTATTTTGCACTGGTAACTTGTCCACCTATGCAATCGAAGGTTTCAAAAAGAATCATGTATGTAATGAGTATTGCAATATGCTAAAATTACCAGACTTACCATCTGAAAATAAAGAATCAAAAGCAGACTGACTGCACATGGATTTTAACTGCTTTTATGTTCAGTTCGTTCAAACGTGTGATTCTCCAGTTCTGTTATACTGTACTACAGTGTGTCCCAGAAAAAAAGTCCCCCTTTAGAAATGACACTATTGTTGTTAAATGTGCGTTATTATGCCTCCGGGAATTTAAATTAGCTTCTACATGTAAAATGAACAGCAACACAATAATTACGTCAAATAATAACAACAAAAATACTTCTACTATTCATGTAGACAATTCGTTTAAATTTCCAGAGGCATAATAACACACATTTAATAACAATAGAGTGATTTCTAAAGGGACTTTTTTGGGACACCCTGTATATGTCACATATATAAACTTATTCATGTTTGAATTGTTTAAGACAAGTTTCAGTTACAGTAATGCTAATGTTGATAGTATTTATAGTTAAAGTAGAAAAGAACATTTACCCTTTTTAAGCACTCTAAATCACCAATCCTGACAAAGTCCTTGGGAGATTACAAACAGATTTTAAACCTCTTTCTCCCCATATTCAATGTTAAAGTTATGGTCATACACAGCCAATTTTGTAAAAATTCCTTTATTGAACCTGTGGAGGAGAAATTAAGTTAAAGCCTGTTTAGGCCCCTGTTAAATTTACATGTAGTCTTTGCCCATTGGGAGAGCCCAATAAATAGATAATAAAATAAGTGACCTGACTGCTTGGAGGGGTTAAAAAGGAAACAACTTTGCAGTTTAAAAATTAAAATCTATATTATGTTTTATTTGTGTGCTGTTTTATTGAACACACTGTTCCATGAGGCAATTGAATTAAGGCTCTTGTCCTCTAAAATTTGTCCGTAGAAATAAGTAAGCATCAGCAGTATCAGCTGCTTTGATATCATCTGGATTAGGAATATGTCTCTCACACTCTTGGCGAAAATCTGCTTCCAAATAATCATCTGTGTCAATCAATACTTCGGAGTGTGATGCTACATCAAACAAGTCTTCCTCTGTTAAGGGAACACCACATTTTTTGCCACCATACTGCTCTGGGCAGTGATAAATGTGTTCGGGTACACCAGTGGGAAGCTCCTTGTTTTTTTGCTTGCACACGCGATGATTATTCCAAATTGTTGTTCGGAAAATGTCCAGTTCTCTCTGTAGGACTGGTATGTAAATAAATGCGAGCAAATTTCTATAAAATACAAGCGTGGTTCATAAGCATAGGCATAGACTTAGGCTGCCAGACATACTGTATTATTCACTGTAATACCTGTCTACAGCATTAGTGCTGTCATAGTATCCCTTTTCAGCAAGAAAAGACAACTGTTCTTTAAAGAACCTTTCTAGCCTTTCTAAAAGTTCTCTCCACCACCGTTCTATTTTATTTTGAGTAGACGGCCCATACCAAACGCTTTCATTGGTATTTTCCAGGACATTATGTTTGTTACATAAGTACATTTGCATCGCTGCCATAACATCAGTTTCAGTCCCTCTGTCAATTCGTATGTGCTTGGGTAGAACTAAAATGTAGCATCGAAAAATACAGTACACATTATTGAAATATGAACGTCATGGTCACTGATGCAAAATAATCCAAAGTTTACAATGTATTTTTCTCATTAGCTGCTTTTGAGTCTTAGGGCCTGTTCAAACGAATGCAACATTGTTGGGCCAACAACACGCAACAATGTTGAAGTGCCTTAATAAAGCGCTTCCTTAGCGTATTGTTTAACATTCGCAGGCAATCTATTGTTGTTGAGAACTTTTACCTTAAAATAGCTGAGACTGATATAGCACAAAACACTATTTGAAAAGTGTTTGATGATGTTGGTCCAACAATGTTGCATCCGTTTGAACAGGCCCTTAGTACCTTTGGTTTCAACTAAATATTCAAGATAAAACTTTCCAATAATTTTTGGATTTTTATTAGATGTCCATATTTTCAAAAAGTTGATTCGTCCACTGTAGGTATCTTGTCCTCCATAAATCGAGAGTGGAAACATTGAATTTTGGTATCCACACATTTTGTCATGCCCATCCAGAGACATAGCCCAATCTGATCCCTGTGTATTTAAAAAAAGAAGGAATACATAATTAGTTTTTAAACACAATTTGGACAAAATGTTGAAAATTATCAGAGTAATATTCTGGCTGGATATGCCGAAAAATTTATTGTTTCAAAACACATAACTTTACTCTATCATCTAAGCGAACCTAATTTGTAGAGAAGATTATTATCATGGGCAGTCATTTAGTTACTTGAGTACTTTATAGGCTGGTGACTGTAATTGTATGTTTGACCAATTTTAACTTGATTCTTAACATATACTGTGCAGGCCACAAGTTAAATCCATTTGTTACTATCCATACTTACATGGGACGTGTTTACTTTAGCTCTTGGGGCTCTTTTTGGCTTTCCTACACCTCCCCTTTCTTCAAGCCCTGCAGGATTAATTTCCATCATCATTGCATATACCAGGTCCCTGGGAACGTTTAAACCGTGAACCTCTCGCACCTTTTGCTGAAGGGCTCTATATCCTAGTAAACGTCCAGGCCCCTCCATTTCCATGCTAACAACTTGCTTCAATTGATCAACGTCAACATCATGGTCTGAATACTTTATGTTGAAATAATTTAAACGTCGGGAAAGTGTTCGAAGGCTCCACGCGTACATAGGATATTTTTGTTCGACCAAGTCTAATATTTCTTTTTGCCTGAGATTTTGTTGCACATACACAGACAAGTCCTCTTTTAAATTGATATCTTCTTGCCACTCCGGGTTTCTTACTCTTTCGGCCGCCATTTTGCTTTACAAGTCTGTGGGCCGTGCGTGGGGGGTGGGTACCAATATGCAATAACCCGATAAATGATATTTTGGTGTGTGGCGTTGTTAGGCCATAAAGGTTGATTTGATTCGTTTTTATCAGTGTAGAGTTAAATCAAATCCAATTAATTCAAGTAAAGTAAAATTTAATGACAGCAAAGTAAATAAAATGAAAACACAAATAAATGACAGACAATTTAAATGAATAAAACTGAATTAAGTAAAAAATATATATTATCAATAATTATCAAAAAAAAATAATGAATAATATATAAACACATCAAAATGCCTACTAAAATATCAAAAAATATTCACAAAGAAATTAGAAAGTGCTATGGCGTTGATGGGCCACCATAGTTCTGTCTTTTCCCAACAAGTTAGACACCGATGCATTGCAGATGATGAAGTCATGGTATCATTCGACGTTGTGTCTTTGTTCACATCCATCCCTACCAATTTAGCCTTACAGGTGATCCAACAAAGACTACAACAAGACACATTGTTGACACAAAGAACGGACATATCGATTACTAATGTCATCAAATTATTAGATTTCGTCCTTCAGAACAGTTTCTCCACATACAAGAACGAATATTACCAACAGATCTCAGGATGTGCTATGGGATCACCCATTAGCGCTACAGTGGCTGACATAGTCATGGAACATGTGGAAGAAACTGCAATCTCTACAGCACCACATCCCCCGCGGTGGTGGTTCAGATATGTTGACGATAGTCATTCCTGCCTGAAAACAACCCAGGTCAACGAATTTTACGACCACCTTAATTCTATCAACCCGCACTTACAATTCACCATCGAATTGGAGAAAAATCGATGCCTACCATTCCTGGACACTATGACCATCCGTTCTAACGGCAAAATAGAAGTCGACATATATAGAAAACTAACTCACACAGACAAGTATTTACACCACGACTCACATCATCCACTACAACATAAATTGTCGGTCTTAAGCACTCTCCTCGACAGAGCCGAGAAAATTCCCTCGTCCAACAAAGGAAAACGCAGAGAACGAAAACACGTATTAAAAGTTTTGAGAGACAATGGTTACCCCTTTACGTTTATCAAGTCTTACGACAATAAAAGAAAACGCCGCCATACTGATGACACGAATGCAAATGTACACATACCCAGGGGCGTAACTTGGCTCTGAGTACTGGGGGGGTGTGGAGTTGTTTTGCCCTGCAAAAGGGCGTGGCCTACACCGAATGCCCAACCAAAGAGTGTAGCTAACAGATAAAATAATGACGCTTTTGACATACACGTTTACCATTGTTAGAGGATTTATTAAAGTAACCTTTAAATATCGTTGAAATTTCAATGACATACTGTAACAATAATCTCAGTTTATATTACTTCTTATTTTAGCAGATTTCGCTGAGTAAAAACAATTAAGGTATAGCGTTCATTTCTTGAACCGAATTTTGAGTTTTCGATTTTTTCTGGTTGCCCAACTTTTAAGAACAGCATCAAGATCAATTGTATCTGTCAAGTCCTTTTCCGTTGAGAGGACAATCAGGTCTTCTAGTCGTTCATCTTTCATCGTTGATCGCAAATAATTCTTGACTGTCTTCATTTTGCTGAATGACCTTTCGATGTCTGCCACACTTACTGGTGCAGTGAACAGAAGTTTGTAGCATCTGTAAACGTTGAGGAAAATTATTCTATTTTCAAAGGCAATCTTTCCTGCGCCGTCGACCGTCTTGCATGTTTCTTCAGTCTCAGTTACAAAGTTCACAAAAATCTCGAGTTCTGCAGCTAGTGATGAGGAATCTACGGTGACCGATGGAGGAAAAAGTCCAGCGACCAGTTCTACTTGTTTAAACATCGGTTGGGTCATCGGAGGCTGAAGGATAACAGCTAAAGGTTTGATCTTTTCTAAACAATCCCGTATGTTGTCTCTATACTCTGTAATGAGAGAGTCAAGGACTTCAATCATACACTTTCGATAGCTGGCGTGAATTGAAATAACCGCCGACGTCTCAGGGTTGTCATCTAACTGTCTGCTTATTCTTCTACCACTCTTTTTAGCAAACTCATCCGAAGGATTGGAACCCAACGTTTCCGCAAACTTAACACTGGCGTCTATTTGATCATTTAACTCTGATTCCGTGCTTCGAATTCTTTCCAAGGATGTAACAGTGTTATCAATCAGTGCAAGACCATCTAGGATATTAAGCTCTGGATTCTGCATCTGCACGGTCAGGATCTTGGTTTTTCTCATGATCAACCTCATGAACATCACTGCGAAAACAAACTCAAACTTAGCCATTTTCTTATGGAGGGAAGCTGCTTTGGTTCTTGCATTTCCGTCCTTGTCTTTCTCTGATACTCTCTTTAAGGCTTTTCTTACGGCTTCAAAAGAGCTCCATACAGCTTCAATCGATTCACTCCTGTACATCCATCTGGTCTTTGAGAGATTTCGTAGTTTCAGAGCGTTTTCAACCTGCTTCATGTGATCTCGTAACACTGTATCTCGTTTACAACTTCTGCTGAAAAACACATAGAGGTCTTCGAGCAACCTATACATTTCGGCAAACGTAGAGGCCTTTGAACAATGTTCATTGAATGTATTAGATGTAGAAAGACATAAAATTGAAAATAAATCATGCAACATATTAATTAAATTATCCATGTAAAGACGTGTTTTGAACAGTTAATTCTTAAGTATTGGCATTGTAATGTTTAAAATTGCACTTGACATGTACCTGTGGCCTTGGCACGGAATATACAGAATGCTACGTCCAATCTTCTCCTGCAAACATTGTTGAGCACCATTGGAAACCCCGGACATGGATGCCGTGTAATCATAAGTCTGATACACCAATGCATCATGGCCACTAGGTATTCGTGCTTTAAGAGAGTCGAGAATCTCCTTCGTTTGGCCCTCCCCAGTTTTGTCTGTTGTCTCTTTCATCTCCAAAACTCTCTCGTTGGGCACGTTGTTTTCATTAACATAACGAGCTGCCACAACGAGACGGTCCGTATTTGAAGTATCTGAAGACGTGTCGGCCATGACCGAATACATTTCAGCTGAAACGACATCCTTTACAATGCGATTTTTAACATCTTCAGCTAAAAGTTTAATGAATTCATTTTGGGAACTGGGTGAAAGGTATTTTACTGCATAAGGCTTCATGTTATCGTCAGATAGCCGTGATTGAAGTCGACTATTATGTCTTGCAACAAAATTTGTTATCTGCACAAAGTTTCCATCGTGCTTTCCATCGTGTCCTCTGAAAGCCAGCTGCTGTCTTGCTAATGTTCTAGCGATATCCAAAAGGATCTTTATTGCCTCTTGGTTTCGCAGATTGTTTTCTTCTTCAAGTATTCTCACTTCTCGTAACTGCTCCTCTAACATCACATCGATGTTTTTCATATCGTTGGCAAAATGGGCCAGATCATTCAGAGCAGCTTTGTGGGAATCGGAAGAGAAACGCTGTTGCAACTTCCCTTGTTTATTCTTCCCCACACTTCTCATCCTATCCCATGAACGAACTCCTGCTACCCAGGCATCTGATGCTTTCTTTCTTCCTGGTCCGCTAGGAAAAAGAGTGCAAACAAAGCAGGATGCATAATCTGCTTTTATGCTATACTCTAAATGTGGATATTCTCTAAACCACAATGATGAAAACATACGTTGTTTGTTTTGAGTGATGTTTGGGTTTTCAGGATAGCGTTTAAGCTGTGGTTGGTATGGACCGTTCTGAATAATTTTTTTCTTTTGAGGATCAGTCAATAGTTTTGGACGATCAGCGGGGTCCAGCAAAAGCTGAAGGTTATCGGCATCTTCTTGCACAACACCAATTCGCGATTTTTCACGATAAAGAGCTTTAAGAGCATTCTCGCAGTTGTTTTCTAAATTTATTGCCATGGTTTTAATCTTCTTAGCAGACTCAAGGACATATGCTGTAATCTCTTCAGTAAAAACTATTTCTGAGGATGACGTTTCTAAGACTGTGTTTTTGCAGTGGTTGACACACTCGGCCAATACTTTCATTTCAGCTACACAAGTCTCTCATGACGAGTAACATTTTACCGTCTTTTCTTGATCATCAGCAATTTCCTCTTCATCAACCTAGAAGGAACACAGCAATATATTTAATGAATGAAACCAACGAAAAACCTAATTTAATTCATTTAATATTTCAATTATAGCATTCACTAACCGTTTCTGTGTTTAAATCTGATTCGTCTCCATGCACACTGTTCTCGCTTTCATCTTCATCTCTTTCAATTGTTCCTAGGTATATACTGTCGAAGCATAAATCTACCTCTTTATCTTTCTGCAAAGCAAGATTTGAAATAGCTAATATTGCTGACATTTGAAAGTGATAATTTGGATAATTGTGTAAACGTTTCGTTAATTTTTACTCGTATATTACGGAATATAATATTTATACAAGCCTTTTGTGGTTCCTCGCTGTCACAACAAATATGCAGTGAATCGCCACATTGTTTGTCTAAAATCTGAGAACAATTACCAGCATCTAAGAACAATCTTTTGTGTATTGATATAAAATAACTTTTTTATGTTTATAACACAGACGATTTGGGTACCTTTCGTGATTCATCAGTATCATCGCAGTAACTTTGTATTAACTCGTCATTTTGTCTAGTTTCTGTTAAAACCTGATTTGTATCATGAGGGATTTCATTCAAGTTTTCAGTTATAGATGCTGGTTGCACAATCTGAAAAAATAATGCTAAATGGCGGATATTTACATTTTATTTTGATGAGATGCAATAGAATTTACTGTTGTCTTTGAGAATTAAAATATTCTGGTTGCAACAAAGCAGAATGAAAAAGCAAAGCACACCATGTTATTGCAGTAAAACAGTCAGGTGTACTGTTTGTTTAACAAATTGTGAGAATCATTAAAACACTTACCGTAGCAAAATTAAGCGTTGTTCGTGATGCTTGTTCCACATCCTGAGATTTTGCCCTACCATTATGCCTACTTGAATTGTGCTTCGAAAAATTATCAGCATTCATTTGTGCACCACAATCTTTACACATAACCTTTCGTCTATAAGTTCGACTACGCTGAAACTTCGGTTTTTTTGTTGGCGGGCCTTCAACGTCTTCCTTGTGAACTAAACCTCCCTCTTAAAATGAATTTTAACTTATAATAATTCAATTATGCAAATATATGAATCAGATGTAAAAATTAACAAAGGTTCATTGTAAATTCGTATGTGGGCGCAAAGATTAATAAATGCAGTAATTATAAATCATATTCCATAAATATAACTTACCTTCCGTTTAAATATGTTGCCTACGTGCCAATACCCGAAACAAAGCCAAACTTGAATAAAATATCGAATGTACTAAACTGTCTAAACACCTTTAAAATTACCATTAGCGCTCTTTCTGTTTTGAAACTTATTGCAAATTTTCTAACCAGCGGAACCTCTACTTATACATTCCTTTACTTCATTTTACTGATCGTATAGTAGCAGTGTCTACTTTTAGCCCCAAAATTGAAACGTTTCCTTTTAATTTCTATTTGTTATTGGACAAATTTTTCTCAAGGGATGGCAGATCTTGGTGAAAATTGTCCATGTAAAATATTGCCCTGCAAATTCGCAAACTGTCCTACAAGAACACTGTTTTTCAACATTTGGGGGGGGGGTGTCACCCCGCCCCCCCCACACCCCCCAACAGTTACGCCCCTGCACATACCACGTGCTAGTGTCAACAACAGGGGAAACCCTGCTGATTGTGTCGCTTCTAGTTGTCTAACCTTACCGTATGTTAAAGGCGTTACAGAAAAGGTCTCTAGAGTGTTAAGGAGAGAAAATATTAAAGTGCGTTATAAACCCACCACTACCCTTTCCCAACAATTTACCAAACCAAAGGATAAATCTCCACCTGAACAGACTAACGGAGTCGTTTACAAAATCTGTTGTTACGATTGCGACTTTGTGTATTATGGCCAAACCGACAGAGCACTTAAGACTAGAATAAAAGAACACGAGAGAGCGGTTTCTCATTTCGATCAGTATTCTAAAATTGCTAAGCATGCTGAACAATACGACCACCGGATTGACTTTAACAATGCTTCCATTGTCAATAAGACAAAAAAACTATCGTGAACGGTTGTTTTCAGTGGCGGCGCCAGCGCGATAAGTGAGGGGGACATATTCATATATTCATGTTCTGCACAATTAATTTCCTTTAAAATCGAATCGACTTCAAAAGAAATTAATTGTGCAGAACACGAATATATGAATATGCCCCCCTCACTTATCGCGCTGGCGCCGCTACTGGTTGTTTTTAGAGGCGTGGTATTCCCTCAAGGACTAAAACGCAGGAAACGACCACATCGAGATACCTGATGTATACAAAACACTTCTTAGCTGATTAACTTTGAACCCTTGTATATAATTCAGTTTTGAATTTAATCAGTCATTTTAACTGACGAAGACCTAAGTTACTGGTCGAAACGTCTTAACATCATTTTAAATAATATTATTCTAAATATATTCATTACATCATTTTAAATAATATTATTTTAATAATATTTTAAATATATATGTATATATATAAATATATATATATATATATATATATATATATATATATATATATATATATATATATATATATATATATATATATATATATATATATACATATATATATATATATATATATATATATACATATATATATATATATACATATATATATATATATATATATATATACATATATATACATATATATATACATATATATACATATATATATATCAATGTTTTGAGACAACAACATAAGAGCGCTCGATATTCGATATTGATTTAAATAGAGCGTAAATAAATGAATGAATTAAAGACGAGAAATACTTTTTCTGTCGCTACTCAGAGTTTCACGCGCTTAGGCGATCATCAGGCAACTGACAGATAATATTTTATCATTCACAATAAGTTTGGTTATAGTTAGTGGTTTAAAGTTACATGTCGGCAAGTGTTAAATAAATCTGAGCGTTTGTTAAGTCAATTATGAAGTGTTTTCAAAAAAATCTTTATTTTTTCTGATATATCTCATGCTGAATGTGTGTTTTACATGTGCTCTGCCATGAAATTCATTTGTCATGTTGATGACTAATGAAAAATTCTAAATTTCAGAAAAATTGTTTATTGGCAATGGATCAATCAAAGCGATACAACCTGGAAGACGTATTAGAATTGTGGGAAGACATACCTGATGATAACAACCCAGTCGCTGATGAGTCATCTAGTGATGAAAGTGTTTGTAATGAAGTAGACAGCAACTACATCCCGCCTGATGAAGACGATGATGAAAATGATGATGAAATAGCTGTAAGTGAAGCAGAAATATCTAACGAGAAGGAAAAACCCAAAAGAAAACATAAAAGTCAACATTCAAGTTCAACAAAAAACAGACTGGTGAGACAGTTGAGGAACAATTGAAAAAAGTTGAAGAGTTCTTGGCAAAGAATAATCTCACTTACCCACTCTTGGCAAGTGAAATAAAAAAGTTACAGAAACTCTTGGCAAGCAAGGCGAAAAGGATTTCTGTTGCACAAGTACAGAAATTGGTAGAAATTGCAAGGCGTCAATGGAAGAAGGTTGAGAAGGCAAAAGAGAATTTTCAAAATGTTTTTCAAGAAGGTAAACAGATAACAACATACTGACTTCAGTTTATAAAAGCATTATGCACTAGTTGATCATGTTATGATTTTCATTCATCTCTCTCCATGTAGGTCCAGTCATAGAGGAGTTTTCAGGTTGCCACACACCTGCTGATATCTTTTCCCAGTATTTTGATGCAGATGTCATTGACAAAATACTGTCAGAAACAAATCTGTACATTAATCAAAAAGAGAGAAACATCTCTCCTGTAACCCGTGAGGAATTAAGGAATTAATTGGTTTCCTAGGGATCAACTTGGTCATGGCATACCATAAGTTACCGTCCTGGACCGACTATTGGAAAAATGACCAAGATCTATGAGTGCCCTTTATCTCTGCGACAATGACCAGAAGCAGGTTTGCCGAAATCTTATCAAACCTGCATGTTAATGACAATTTAAGTATTCCTGAGGGTAACAAGGACAAGTTATACAAGCTCCGTCCATTGACTGAGGCAATAAACAACAAATATAGAAAGTTGTACAATGTATCACGAAGGCTGAGTGTTGATGAAAGCATGATATTATTCAAAGGTCGGCACTCTATAAAGCAATACAACCCAATGAAACCTATCAAACGTGGCTATAAACTGTGGATGAGAGCAGACATGGATGGACATATAACCAAATTTGATGTGTACCAGGGCAAAGTTCCTGATGCCCGTAAATCATCTGCCGAGGACGATGAATCAAGTAATTTTGGTCTTGGTGAAAACGTTGTCAAAGAAATGACTGATGATTTGGTGAATAAAAATCATGAGGTCTACTTTGATAATTTTTTTACCTCTGTTCCTTTGATGGAATACTTGAAAACAAATGGTGTAAATGCTGTTGGTACAGTACGGACAATCCGTAAAGCACTGCCTCTTGGGATGGATGAAGTCCTTGATCGTGGGGAATGTGATTATCGTGTGTCAAAGGATGGTCTTGTCATGTTCAAGTGGCAAGACAACAAGTGTGTTTCTGTTCTGTCCAATTTCCATGGGACAGAGATTTTATCAGTACAAAGAACCCAGAAGGATGGTTCAAAGTCCCAGTTTTGTGCTTTGATATAATTCTGTTTCATTTCGGTATTTGATGTTGTTAATGGATTTGTAGTGGTTTCTGTAGCGTGTCTTGAAGTCCTTGGACGTTACACCTATGTATGTCTTTGTATCGTTGTTGTCAGTTGTCGTTATGTCGGCTTTGTAAACAACATTTGTTTGTAGGCATTTGCCTTCGATGGGACATTGTCTGTTCTGTCTGCAGTTGCAGTCTCGCGTTTCGTTTGTTTTGTTTTGTCTGTCTTGGTTTTTAAGTATCGTTTTGTTGTGTCGTGAAATAAATGTTCGCATGTTTCCATTGCAGCTGTAGCTAACGCGTACTGTATGTCTGTTAAAAAGCTTGTTGAGATTATTGTTAGGAGGAAAGTGCTTGTCGATCAGTTGTAAAAAGTTCTGCGCTAAATTTGTCTTGACGTTTTTGCTGTAAGGTGGGTTGTACCAAAGGACGTTACGTTGTCTGTTGTGTCGTTTGCTAGTGTTGTTTTGTTGTTCGTATTCAAGTTGGGCGTTAAAATTGCTTTTTGATAAGGCGTCGCTGTACGTCGGTGCTGATTGTTCGAATGTTTGTTTGTCGCAGGATAATGTGTTGATTCGTTTGTTTATTGATTTTGGCAGTTCTCGTAAGATGTGAGATGGGTGGTTGGATGAGCGGTTGATGTATAGTGGCTCGTTGTCAGATTTTCTGTAGGGTTTGTAGGAGTTGTTAGTAAGGTCAAAGGTGACGTCCAGGAAGTTTGTACTTGGTTGGTAAGCGTAGTGATGTTAAGTCCAAGATCATTGAAAGCTCGTGTGAGGTCTTGTCTTGCTTTGTCGCCCAGTCTGCCAGATTTAGCATTCAGCACAGCAAGACCGTCGTCCCGGTATAGGCCAACGTCTTTGCCAAAGAGAGTTTGTAGGGAGTTTAAAATAAATAGTCCCACGAGTTCGCATATTTCCGCGCCATGATAACTTCCCATTGTTACGTCGAAGGTGCTGTTTGAACTGCGTTTTGACCATGTGTGGTTCTTGTGGAACAGGAGGGATTTGCGTGCGTGCTTTATAATAACGATATCGTTGTCGGATATTGCGGAAAACGTCTTGGCCCATGCGATTGCTTTGTCTAAGAGGTCTTCGGTGATGGAAGGGTAAAACTCTACAATGTCGAATGATATAAATGATTTCCGGTGTTTGTTTTTGATTTCCTTAAACCATGAGATTGCTTCGCTTGTGTTCCGCCATTGATTTATTTGTGTTTGTGTTCTTATTATACGGTTGATTTTATCAAGGATAGCTTTGCTAACCTTACCGAGTTGGCTTTTTGCGGGGTTGATTAAACGGCATTTCGGGTGGTTTTCGAAGTCGGGTTTGTGATCTTTTAGGGATATAAAAGCTTTTGCTTTGTTCATTGGCTCTATACGGTTGGAAATGTTCAGGCTACTTGCTATGTTTTTGCGTTCTTTCTCAATAGTTTCGAAAGTGTCATTTTCTGCGTGCTTGTAAGTCTTTGTAACGTTCTCGGTTAGTAGTTTGTCGTAGGATTTAGCTTCCATTTCGTATATGTTTCTTGTTTTGTCTGCGAAGATAAAAACATTCTTTGAACTGTTGATTTTCCTCTTGTCTTTTTCTAGTGTTTTAATGAACTCGTCGTTTACGTTCCGGAATTTCACATTTTCGAGTAGTTTTGCTAGATCGTCTTCAAAAGGTTTGAGATCTGCCACGTGTGGTGCGCTCTGTCTGGTTTTGAAGCCGTATGTGTTTGTGGGCTGTGTTCTTGAGCTGTTGTCGTTTCCGTGTAGAAAAAAAAGTGCTTTCCATCGCATACGAAACGCGAGACTGCAACTGCAGACAGAACAGACAATGTCCTATCGAAGGCAAATGCTTACAAACAAATGTTGTTTACAAAGCCGACACAACGACAACTGACAACAACGATACAAAGACATACATAGGTGTAACGTCCAACGACTTCAAAACACGCTACAGAAACCACTGCAAATCCATTAACAACATCAAAAACCGAAATGAAACAGAATTATCAAAGCACATATGGCAGATAAAAGAAAATAGTAAAAGCTATGAGGTCAAATGGGGAATAATCAAACAATTTACAACTCCCGACAATTCAAAAAAATGTTACCTGTGCTTAGAAGAAAAACTTTTAATCTTAAAAAGCCGGAAGAAACTGCTTAACAAACGCTCAGATTTATTTAACATTTGCCGACACGTAACTTTAAACCACTAACCATAACCAAACTTATTGTGAATAATAAAATATTATCTGTCAGTTGCCTGTTGATCGCCTATAAGCGCGTGAAACTCTGAGTAGCGACAGAAAAAGTATTTCTCGTCTTTAATTCATTCATTTATATATATATATATATATATATATATATATATATATATATATATATATATATATATATATATATATATATATATATATATATATATATATATATATATATATATATATATATATATATATATATATGTATATATATACATATATATGTATATATATATATATATATATATATATATATATATATATATATATATATATATATATATATATATATATATATATATATATGTATAATTGTGCAAAATACCTCAAAAACTTACCACTACAGTCTGTTTCATGCAGAGGGAATCTTCAGGTGATAGACAAATTTCGAAAATGTGCGAGCTTCTTTTATGCTCAAGGCGGAAACGTGAGCGCGTGGGTGGTTGAATAGCATGCATTCCTTTCTTTGTTTAGGTTGTTTACCTGAAATCTGCTTTTGTGTTGGCAGGCCGAAACTATTTCCGATCTTTTGTTAAGCAAGCAATTGTTTTTTTCTTTCAAAATACTAATTTTTTCCTCCAAACATAAATTACATCTTTTGGATCCTCCCGTGTAAGAAATAGACTTTTTTATTATGGACCATTTTATGGTGAAATCTGTTTTCTTTTGCTTTAAGTGCCAAACGTGTTTCGAAAGTACCGTCTCGTTCGAATATTTTTTGTGTGTGAAAGATTTGATATGATTCCTGTATCGCTCTTTGAATGTGTTTGAGGTCATGCCAATGTAGTGCTTTGTGTCCTGTGTGTTGCCTGTAAAAATTGTTGCTTTGTATACAATGTCCTTACTCATGCACTTGTTCTGCAATGGGCATGCGTGCTTGTTCCTGCAGTTACAGTTCTCTGCGCAAATGTCTTGTGGTTGGCTTTTCCTAATTATGCGTGTGTTGTGGCTTGTGATAATTGACTTAACGTTACTCATGCAGCTGTAACTGACCTTAACTGTGTTTCTATTGAAAATTTTGTGTAACTTGTTGCCTATTGGAAAGTGCTTGTCTACAAGCTTGAGGAAACTGCGTGCGATGTTTGTCTTGACATTTTTGCTAAATGGTGGGTTAAACCAAATGATGTTGCGTTGTCTGTTCCTGCGTGGCTGCTGTGTTACATGTGGCATGTATTCCAGCTTGTGGCTGAAGTTGCTATGTCCTAGTGCATTTTGATATGTTTGTACTGTATCGTCAAATACTTGTTTGTCAGATGACAGCATTGAAATGCGCTTGTTGATGGATCCTGGAAGTTGCCTTAAGATGCTGGGTGGGTGGTTAGAGTGTTTGTGTATGTATAACGGATCGTCATTGGGGCTTCCTATAAGGTTTATATTTTCCGGTAGAAAGGTCGAAAGTTAAGTCTAGAAAGTTTACCACGTGTAAATTCGATTCTGCTGTTATTTTTAGGCCAAACTGTTCGAAAATTTTATGTAGCTCTTTCCTGGTTTTGTCTGCCAAACGTGCTGATCTGTTTTTAATAATCGCCAAACCATCATCCCTATACAAGCCAATGTTTTTCTGGCCAAACTTTTTTCCTAAATGGTTTAAGATGAAAAGACCTACTAGTTCGCAAATTTCTGCCCCGTCATAGCTACCCATGGTAACATCAAACAAATTGCTATTGTTGTTTTTGATCCACGGTCTTCCGTGGTTGAAAAGGAGTGACTTTCTAGCGTGTTTTATTATAGAAATGTCTTCGTCCGAAATGTCAGCCAAATTGGAGGCCCAAGATAATGCTTGGTCCAGTAAATTTTCTGAAATTGACGAGTAAAAGTCGACTATGTCAAACGAAATGAAAGAATGCCTAGTTTTTTCCTCGATGCTGCCAAACCATTCTATAACGTTTTGCGTGTTTCTCCATTGGTTTACGTTCAAAATTGTCCGAACAACCCAAAATGCCGGCTCATCAACCCAGCAAAAAGCGATTCCGGAAAAATTAGTAAATCAATTTTGGACAAATTAAACACAAAACTTCGGACAATTTTAAACGTAAACCAATGGAGAAACACGCAAAACGTTATAGAATGGTTTGGCAGCATCGAGGAAAAAACTAGGCATTCTTTCATTTCGTTTGACATAGTCGACTTTTACCCGTCAATTTCAGAAAATTTACTGGACCAAGCATTATCTTGGGCCTCCAATTTGGCTGACATTTCGGACGAAAACATTTCTATAATAAAACACGCTAGAAAGTCACTCCTTTTCAACCACGGAAGACCGTGGATCAAAAACAACAATAGCAATTTGTTTGATGTTACCTTGGGTAGCTATGACGGGGCAGAAATTTGCGAACTAGTAGGTCTTTTCATCTTAAACCATTTAGGAAAAAAGTTTGGCCAGAAAAACATTGGCTTGTATAGGGATGATGGTTTGGCGATTATTAAAAACAGATCAGCACGTTTGGCAGACAAAACCAGGAAAGAGCTACATAAAATTTTCGAACAGTTTGGCCTAAAAATAACAGCAGAATCGAATTTACACGTGGTAAGCTTTCTAGACGTAACATTCGACCTTTCTACCGGAAAATACAAACCTTATAGGAAGCCCCAATGACGATCCGTTATACATATGATCCACCCACCCAGCATCTTAAGGCAACTTCCAGCATCTATCAACAAGCGCATTTCAACGCTGTCATCTGACAAACAAGTATTTGACGATGCAGTACAAACATATCAAAACGCACTAGGACATAGCAACTTCAGCCACAAGCTGGAATACATGCCACATGTAACACAGCAACCACGCAGGAACAGGCAACGCAACATCATTTGGTTTAACCCTCCATTTAGCAAAAATGTCAAGACAAACATCGCACGCAGTTTTCTCAAGCTTGTAGACACGCACTTTCCAATAGGCAACAAGTTACACAAAATTTTCAATAGGAACACAGTTAAGGTCAGTTACAGCTGCATGAGTAACGTTAAGTCAATTATCACAAGTCACAACACACGCATAATTAGGAAAAGCCAACCACAAGACATTAGCGCAGAGAACTGTAACTGTAGGAACAAGTACGCATGCCCATTGCAGAACAAGTGCATGAGTAAGGACATTGTATACAAAGCAACAATTTTTACAGGCAACACACAGAACACAAAGCACTACATTGGCATGACCTCAAACACATTCAAAGAGCGATACAGGAATCATATCAAATCTTTCACACACAAAAAATATTCGAACGAGACGGAACTTTCGAAACACGTTTGGCACTTAAAGCAAAAGAAAACAGATTTCACCATAAAATGGTCCATAATAAAAAAGTCTATTTCTTACACGGGAGGATCCAAAAGATGTAATTTATGTTTGGAGGAAAAAATTAGTAATTTGAAAGAAAAAAACAATTGCTTGCTTAACAAAAGATCGGAAATAGTTTCGGCCTGTCAACACAAAAGCAGATTTCAGGTAAACAACCTAAACAAAGAAAGGAATGCATGCTATTCAACCACCCACGCGCCCACGTTTCCGCCTTGAGCATAAAAGAAGCTCGCACATTTTCGAAATTTGTCTCTCACCTGAAGATTCCCTTTGGATGAAACAGACTGTAGTGGTAAGTTTTTGAGGTATTTTGCACAATTATACATTTCGCTCTGTCTATATGTCATTGAGCACTCTTTTGTATTTCGCTAACCAAAACTAGCACATTATATATATATATATATATATATATATATATATATATATATATATATATATATATATATATATATATATATATATATATATATAATA
>CAWLCR010000005.1:0-10940 GCA_963855995.1 Muricea muricata | reverse complement strand
ATCATTGTTGCACATATGCTCTATCGGATTCTAAGTTGGAATTCAAGAAGAAATGCTCTCATAAGCACAACGTGACTTGTGATCGTTGTGAAATGTTAAAAAATACATTGTTTGAATTAAAAACAGCTGTATCATCAAAGAATATAGCAATGAGGTTAGCATCGTTTTTTTCAAGGTTTTCTTATTCTTTCATTATATATTGGGCCTATATTACGAAGTATATTTTAGAATCATCGCTGTTAATCGATTGATAGATTGGTTCATTTGTCTTAAAGTGAAGAAGACCAAGAAGAAACAACGCATGATGTAGATGTTGCTGTACAAAAGATTCAGTTATGGAAAGAGCACATATTGCGTACTGTACACCAGGATACAGCAAAGAACACTCTTCTTGAAGAAATGAAGACAAGTCAAGTGCTATTCATTATAGATTGGGCAATGAAGTTTTTGCCTGTAAGTTACAGAGAAACACAGTCCGAATGGTTCGGGAAGAAAGGGCGCCCATGGCATGTTTGTGCAGCAATAGTCAAGAAACCAGATAAAGAGTTTGAGGTATATGTATTTCTTTTATAGCTGAGCTTAAATGGAAGACATTTTATATTTTTTCATTTCTTTAATCATACAGCGTTTAAGCAATTTGACACATTACTGGATTGTCAATATGTCAGTGTTTTCCTTCCTAACCAAGTTGTTTTAATCAAATAGGTGAAAACATTTTTTCATTTGTTTGATAATTGTGCACAAGATTGGTTCTCAGTTGCCTCGATTATCGAAGATGTCTTGTCAAATTTCAAAGAAAGCTATCCCCAAGTTACCGAGGCGTTTCTCAGATCCGACAACGCAGGTTGTTACCACTGTGCTCCGTTAATGATTGCTATTCCAGGGATTTCAAAACGAACCGGGATTGAAATTAGGCGATACGACTTCAGTGATGCACAGGCGGGAAAAGATATCTGCGACAGACGAATAGCATGCGCGAAAAGCTATATACGCCGTTACTTGAATGAAGGAAACAACATCAACACTGCATCAGACATGAAGAAAGCTCTTGATTCACACGGTGGTGTGACACAACCAAGCAGAAAAAATTCACGCACAAATGGACAGGAATCACATTAACAACTTTGAATTTTCGAAATCTGGAATTAAAGTGTGGAAAGCGTACAATATTGGGAAAGGAAAGTTAATCAAGAGAGCTGATATTAAGCAGATGGCATGTGCTCAGGAAGAGACCGGTTTGATATCACATGAAGCATTCACTATCCCAGAAAATGATGCTGGCTTATTAAAAAAGAAAACTGTGAAGGAATGCCAAGAGGAATCTAAAAAAAATACAGTTCAACCACAGCATACATCCAAGGGCTTCAACTGTCCAGACGCTTGTTGCGTCAAAGTGTTTGCTTTCAGTAGAGCACTTGAAAGGCATCTCGATGTTGGCAAACACTTGTGCCGTTTACAGACAGAAAGCTCATACGATATCGTAAAGCAAAAGTGGGCATTAAAGTGTACTACAGTTGGTATCCATACCGAAACAAATAAACAGTCTACTAGCGAGTCAAGAGAAGAAACAGCCAGAGCTGATCAATCTCCTGTAACTTCCAAAATGGGTTGGGCATTAAAGAAGACAACTGGTAAAGTACGTTTTTCAGAGGCAATAAAAGATTTACTTCTGAAAACCTTCAATGATGGAGAGGAAAGCGGAGCAAAAGCAGACCTGAAGGAAGTGGCTGCTCGAATAAGAAATATCAGACGTGGAAAGAAGAAAATCTTCGACAGATCTGAATGGTTATCAGCGCAGCAGGTCAAAAGCTACTTTTCCCGTCTAAGTGTTTTGCAAAAGAGAGGTAAGTTAAAGTTAATTAACCATGGCAAAGAAGAAGAAGAAAACGAAGAAATCAAAATGATGGAAGAAGCGCTGAGAAGACAGTCTTTGCTTGATTCCGTAAGAGAAGAAGTGGAATTGTAACAAAATATCACATAAATACCGGATGGGTCTAGACGAAGGATGGAGGAAAAGTAACCTGCTGGCCTCAGATGTAATTTAATTTCTTTCTACAGAATCACGTGATTTGCAGATTGATCGGCTTTTCTTGACTCGTGTTTTATCGTCCAGAAAACTCTTCGGCTTTCATTACGACGCAATTTTAGAAACCGCTTCTCATTGTAGTTTGCCTTGATTGGTAAATTATTTTACGAGAGATCGCTTGATTTTATCTACTATACCGACTAATACGTAGTATTGAACAACCGTGGTTTATCTTTCCTGTTCCTTGAACTGATTAATTAATAAACTTGAATTTTATTTTTAATTCACCGTTCATCTGTGCAAAATAGGTTCTGTGTAAAATGTTAAAATTGGCTTTCTCGGCCAAGAAAGCCAAGTAGTAACTAGAGTAATCCTTTGTCACGGACATTTAACAGGCAACGAACTAAACAAGTTAGTTATTTTTGCTATAGATTTTCAGACATTTACTGGCTATTTATTGTCATTCTGTTGATTCTGTGGTTTTGCAACAGATACCGTCAACTCTATGAAAGGCTGGCAAATTTTACCACTGATATGTTACCATGTATATACTTTCATTAATTTATGAAGAATATGATGTTTTATCATTTAATAATTTTCGTTTCTTTCGTTAATGATTGTGAGAACCATTGGTGTTCCTGGTCGTATTGTTCTTTCACGTTTGTGTTTCCCAAAGGTTTCATTAAGGCTACGTGCACACGGTAACGTTTTTGCATGGCTTTGTATTGTTCCACAATCCCAAGGGAATTCCAGCTTACTTCCAAACAATAGAAAACGATGCGAGAATGTTACCATGTGCACATAGCCTAAGGTAACGGAACACATTGTTCTCACGGTAGACACTTCGTCTTGCAGGGCGAAGTGGATCCGCCCCCCCCGGTTCTCGTAAGAACGAAGCATGCGTGGTGTGGTAAATACCCACCTTTGCCACCCCCCCCCCCCATCCACCCACGGATCCACTTCTTCCTGCAAGACGAAGTACTGACCGTTCTCAAGAAGAAAGCCTTTGGCCAGAAATGCTCTTTTGCAATATGGCGGCTGTAGGCTTTGTTTTGAGTTGTTCGTGTCACTCTTCTCAGGTCTGTTGCTTAGCTTAATATATTTTCGGTCTGATTTTTTTCCACCACAATTATCAAATATTAAATTACTAGCAAAGGCAAAGATTGGCGAAGATATGTAGACGTGTATGGCAAAATATATAGGCTTCATAAATGCTATCGAATCTCATTTATACTATAAAACTATTTCACATTACTTCAACAATCAAGACATATAATATGTTGCATGTAAGTTATGTTTGATGGTTTATAAATCTGTCTTCCAGTCATTATATGTACGAAGAATGTTACGTTTTTGCCTGTATCTGTTAATGTTGATGTCTGTCGTTTGATATTTGTCTATTGCTCCTGTTTCCATGTTAGGAATAACACGAATTGTTAATTATTCTTTTGTCATGCGCTTATAGAATATTTAATAACATATATTATTCGAGTATTTTGTTTAATAATTTCATACAGTTAAGCAGTTTTTATTTCTTGTGAATTTTTCAAAAATATGTTAAATTTTCATTTTCTGATAGTGATGGAAGTATCAAATATCCCAAAAATTTTATTGCTGTTAAACCAAGTCTAATGACAGTGTTTAACAGTTACATATCAATTATACTTTAAGCTAGTTGTTCATGGGAGATATTTGTTCTCAAAACATGCCAAAATAAGATTTAAAAGACAAAGAAAAAAAAGGTCTCTTACCATTGTTGTTGCCATGACAACCATTCTTTGTGAAAAACTCAAATAATTACATCCTGTAAAAGACAAATGTCTCTTCGTTTAGCAGTGGGGATATTATTTCATTAGAGTTTGTTTTTATAATTTTATAATGGACTGAATATTGCCCTCCTAAAACCCATTTTTTGGGCCAAAAATATCCTAAAATAAGCGTGAAAGGGTAACTCCGTTACTATGCAAAATTTCGACCTAAAATTTTTGGCAGTTAATATGCTCATTAACCCCTATTTTTGTGCCAAATTTGAGACAATTCTGTTAGTTGAGGTTTATCACCACCAGCATGGATCTGCATGGTTCTTACATGGACACTCTCTTAAAAACAACTGAAGGTTTGCAGAGTTTAATTAACCATGATGATGGTTTTAGATTCTTGAAGACATTAAGAGGTTCACCTCCTTACTTTGAAAAAGCCAAAAAAGACTTGTTTGCTATGATTTGCCAATTAGGACCTGCTTCATTATTTTGTAGTTTTTCTTCTGCAGAAACAAAATGGAATCACTTATTAAGAATTCTTGGTAAACTAATTGATCACAAAAATTATAGTGATGAAGAATTGAATAATCTTACTTGTTAGGAGAAATGTCAACTGATTCAAAGTGACCCAGTAACGTGTGCTAGACAATCTGATTTTCAATTCAACACTTTTTTGAAGGACGTCCTAATGAGCGAACTGGCTCCCTTAGGAAAAATCAAGGATTGGTTTTACAAAGTCAAGTACCAGCAGCGAGGGTCACCTCACATTCATAAGTTGATCTGGCTTGACAATGCACCAGTGTTTGGTGTTGATAAAGATGAAGATGTTGTTGCATACATTGATCGCATAATTACATGTAGTAAACCAGAAAGCGACCATGAATTACAACATCTTGTGAACAGACAAACACACCTGCATTCTCATACTTGCAGGAAAAAATCAAAAAATATTTGTAGGTTTAACTATCCACAACCACCTATGAGGTGTACTCAGATTCTTTATCCCCTTGATAATGATATGTCTCCGGCTGTTGCTTAATCTAGCAAGAAATTGTGGAACAGCATGAAGAATAAGCTAAATGATTTTAAAGAAGGTAAAGACATTACGTTTGATGAACTGCTACAAGAATTAGATGTTTCGGAGCGTCAATATATCCTTGCAATACGGTCATCGTTGAACTCTCCGACCATCTTTTTAAAAAGAAGTCCAAATGAATTGCGAATTAATAATTACAATCCCACATGCCTTCGAGCATGGAGGGCTAATATGGACATTCAGTACGTTCTGGATGTGTACGCCTGTGCAATGTACATCGTTTCGTATATTTCCAAAGCTCAGAAGAGAATGAGTGAATTACTACGTAAAGCTGTTGAGGAAGCGAAAGAGGGAAACACGAACATTAAACAGCAAGTTCGCGATATTGGTAACAAGTTCCTGAATTCGGTAGAAATCAGTTTACAAGAAGCAGTGTATGTGGTTCTTCAACTGTCTATGAGAAAGGCATCACGCAGTGTTGTCTTCATTAATACATCTCCACCTGCAGAACAAGTCGAGTTACTAAAAACTTACAGTGAAATTGAAAATCTATCAGATCATTGCAAAGAAATTCAGTCCGGCGGCCTTCTGAAAAGATGCATTGAACATCCTGAACGTTTGCAAAATATAACATTAGCTGATTGGGCTGCGTGGCATGATTCTTGTGGTAAAAAGAGTTATAGAAAAACAAACAAAAAGTGTGATGTTGATTATCTCCTCTTAGAGAACGAAGAGGAAGAGAATGATGATGAGCTGCTTAATGATAATCCAGGTGTTTCTACTGAAAATAAAGAATTGAAGAAAAGGACTCAAGCGAGAATAATTCGTAGCATCTGGTTTAATAAAAAAGCTCAACGTGAAAAACATCACCGTGAATTGTTAATGCTTTTTACTTCTTGGCAAAATGAAGAAACTGATTTACTAAAAAACTATTCCACGTTCGAAGAGCACTACTAAGCTCGACGTGACAAAATAAGCGAACAAATGCAACAATATGCAATATGCTGTGAGGACTTAAATGAGGTCGAGAACCATCTACAAGAATGTGATGATGATGATGCATATGACTCTATAGCGCCTGTCACACAAGATGTTGAGCGGCAAGATCAAGATGAGGGACGCTCTGATACACATCCAGATTTAAATGAAACATTTGATCATCTTTCAGATAACTTGGGTATAACTTCAACTCAGCAGAATAACGAACCTCATTTTGAATGAAATACCAGATGATGAATATCGATGTTTAGTACAGATGCTCAACAAAAAGCAAAGAGAGTTTTTCTATCACGCTCTACATTTGATAAAAACTTCTGACAAACCATTTTACGCATTTCTCAGCGGAGGTGGTGGTGTAGGAAAGTCTCACCTGATTAAGTCAATCTACCTGGCTGCTTTGAAGTACTATAATTCACGAGCTGGCTAAGACTTTAGCCGTGTTCAAATATTGTTGTTGCTCCAACAGGGAATGCTGCGTACTTAATAAAAGGTAACACGATTCACAGTGCTTTTGGCATACCGGCAAGTCAGTCCCTAAAAAATTACAAGCCATTAGATTCTGGGCGATTAAACACAATAAGGTGTGAACCTGGAGCACTGAAGTAAATATTATTGGATGAGGTGTCCATGGTTGGAAACAGTATGTTCACTGTCCAATTAAGTAATCGTTTGAAAGATTTGAAAGGTAGCAAGGAAGTCTTTGGTAGTGTAAGTATAATCACACTTGGTGATTTGTTTCAACTGAAGCCTGTAATGGATGGCTACGTGTTTACTGATGTTCAGTGTTTAAATTCCTATAATATTCTTGCTCCAAATTTGTGGAGAAAATATTTTAAGATGTTTGAGCTGGATGAAATTATGCGTCATAGAGAAAGCAAAATGTTTGCTGAGATCCTTAATCGTCTTCGGGAAGGTAATCATACAGCCAGCGATCTTCAAAAACTGAAGGAAAGATGTATTGATGAGAGCAACTGTCCTACAGAAGCGCCATGGTTATTTATTCAAAATGCGCTAGTTGATGAATATAACGATAAAGTTTACTAGTCATTCGATAATGTTAATAAGTACACAATAAAGGCCCAAGATAGCATCATTGGTGCATGCTCAGCTGAACTTAAAGAGAAGATAATGAGACAAATACCTTAAGTTCCTTTGAAGAATTCTAAACAGTTGGCTCATAAATTAAATATAGCCGTTGGGCAATGGACAGAAATTGCGATAAACATACGAACCGATGATGGTATGACTAACGGAGCAAGTAATGTCATTAAACATGTTCACTTGACTAATGATCGTAAACCTTCTAGACTTGTCTGGGTTAAGTTTGACTACAATGACGTTGGAAGGAAAACTCGACAAGAAAATAGAAACCTTTACGCAGGAAGTATACCAAATACTTGGACTCCTATTAAACCCGTTACAACGCAATTTGCTGTTGGTAAAACAAAGTCAGCTCAAGTTGTAAGGAAACAGTTTCCTTTAAGACCAGCTTCGGCTAAAAGTGTTCACAGATCACAAGGCGGTACTCAGTCACAAGTCGTTGTTAATTTGAACACAAGAAGGACCATCCCTCATATACATGTTGTTGCTCTAAGCCGAGTAACAACTATTGAAGGATTGTATACCACTGATCTTTTTGAGAGTAAAATTAGCGTTGATCCGAAAGTTGTACAAGAGATGCAGTTGCTGAGAAATGAGTATAAATTAGATCTTTGTTTTACTCCCTTGTACATGTTGGCAAACACTGATTTGAAAATATGTTATCTGAATGCAAGATCTTTGCATAAGCATATTGAGGATGTTCAAAAAGATATCAATTATTTATCAGCCGACATTGCAATTTTCACAGAAACGAAGTTTAGTCAACATGATCCTAATGAAATGTATGGAATTGAAGGCTACAAGTTATTTAGAAATGATGAAACTTCAAATGTCAATTATCCATATCATGGAACAGCTGTTTATTCCAGGCTTCAAATGTTTAATGGATACCCTTGTGCGAGAAACTGTCATGGGATCGAGGTGACTGTCGCAAAAACAGTCGAACACCCAGACTTAATTATAATTGGAATATACAGATCTCCAAGGGTTGTATTATCCTCTCTTTTATCTGCCATTCGTACTACATTGGAGGAAAACCCCTCTTCCCAGGTAATATTTATGGACGATTTCAATGTTAATTGGCTTGATGAGCTAGAACCAAGATCATTGTATAACGTTATGATTAATGAAAATGGTCTCGAGCAACATATATCTACCTGTACAACAGATAATGGAACTTTGTTTGATCATCTATATACGAATTTAATTGAAGAGCATGTCCAAACAGTTACTCTTGAAACTTACTTTAGTGATCACAAAGCAATTTCGGCTTTCGTTAAAGTAAGGAAGTAATGATAGCAAACATATGAATGTGTTAAAAAGAGAACCATAATTTATTGAAATGGTATAGATGTAGCCATAGTATGGATATGGTTAGATAATCAGGCTAATATCTATTGGCCTGCCTCTGATTAATATAAAAGGTAAGCATCTTTGAATATAAAATGATATTTCTGTTTTCTCTTTCAGTTTTTACTTTTTTTTTCTTTCAGGTTCCAGTGGCGTATTTCAAAATTAATCACATCACGTCCAAGCTAGCCTTCAAACTTTACAGATTTCAAGGTAAATATAATAATGCCTTTAATGCTAAAACGGTATTCGTATTCAATACGCACGTATGTAATCCTAGCCGTGCGTTCAATTGTATTTAATAACCCGTTGTTGCTTTTTATAGGCCAGCTACAGTCACCAAACTTATCTCTCTACTTACAATTATGCTTCTTTACACTGCAAATGATGGGATTCAATAATAACTGATTCTGAGACTGACAAACATGATAATTGTCAATAAACTTTGCAAACAACCTTCCATCACTTTGCGATTAACGATCTTGTACCACTGTATCCGACCAATTGATGATTATACTGATATTGTCAATCAAACAAATTCATTCATACCAGATTTATCGTATCGTTTGGAAAGCTGTCTACATTGTGCTTACCAGTACTTGTAAAAGACGAAGCAACTTCGTGCTAAACAATTCAAGAATGGGCCACCCAAACAAGCAGTGCGTTCATACTGGACGTATGTTTCTTAAAGCCAAGTTATTCCATTTATGAAAGGACGACAAAATTACGAAGGCTTTTATTGAACAACATATGTGACAAATAGTTTACTTATTAAACTATAGTAGCTGATTAATGATGTGGCTTTTTATGGTGCATCGAAGCGTAAAACATCTGAAAGCTTCTTCTATCCTTCAAATCCAAACTTTATGTATGTTGATGTGTGCCGCCATCCTGGAACCTTGCTCCTTTGTTGTGTGTTAAAATTGTTAGTATTGTATTGTGCAACATGTCATTTATGTCTTTGTGTTTACTTCTTCCATTTTGTTTCATTTCTCTACATTCTCTCTCTTGTAAAAAATAGTGTATATGTGTAAATCACACTCTTAAAATTGATATTAGCTACGATGATGTAGATATGTTCTCTACATAGTGTACTTCATATGATCTAATTGGTGTATTTAAATATACTCTTGTAACTGTTCATTTACTGTGTCCAACATATATAACTAGCTTAACTACAAAAACTTTAATTCCTTATACCTTATGTGGAGGTTTTTTGTACCGAATCTAGACTAGCAAGCACCTATTTAAAATAAAGCCTTTTTGCATAACATTGCAATTAGCCTGGGTTTGAGCATAACCTGCAAAATAGCGATCATGCAGCGTGTTTAACATGGTCGCAATGCTTAGCAATGTACAATTATAATTTGGAGTGTCTTGGCTTACTTTCCTGAGGCTACCCACATGTACGTTATGCGTACCTATTTTTATATTAATGAGGACTTAACTACAATTAATATAAAATTATTTTACTTCGGACGTACTAATGCAACATAAATAAAATCTATTTGGAAAACTTTTAGCCCGTGGTGATGACAAAATTGTTAGAATTAGAAGTAATAAGGACTTCGAACGTTTTAATCTAGTGTGATTTTGTTGTGCGTGGGCCCTTAGCCTATGTCTTTAATATTTCTGCATGTTTAGTTTACCTGCTATTTGTATGATAGTAGATTCATATTATTTCATAATTCTGTCTTTTTAAGTGTTTTGTTTGTTAGTTTATGTATTGTATTTGTTTTTGTCCTTTTAAAGCAGCAGGTTGTGAGCAGTTTCAATTGCTTTCTGTGGTTGTTTATAGATGGAAGTTAATCTGCAGATACAGCTAATTCAATAAAGGTTGACACTGACAATAGTCAAATGTGCAATATGATCGATCGAGTGCCAAAAGAATGATGATTCTTTACATGCGAATGTAAAAGATATCATTATATAGATACTATATTTATAATCCAGCAAGGCTGCTGATGTGTTGATCTTATTTAAAACTATATTATTACCATCATTTTTTATGCTCATGCATATTGCACATTTGCCATTTGACTATTGATGTCAACCTTATTTAAATTAGCTGTATATAGAGCAGCGATTGGTCTATTTAATTGTTGTCTTTATTTGGTTTCAGTGTTCAAGTTTTACTTGCCTTTTTATTAACGACATTGGGATGTTTGCACTATTTAATTTTGCTAGTTATTTTCTTTTTGATATGCACAGATGTATGGTGGCCGAGGGCTGCCAATTGTTTTTTTTTAATTTTTGTAAATAAATATATACATTTTATAAAAAGAAACGAATTGAAATTAAAATAAAACAAAAACAAAACAAAGTTTAAATTAAAACAAAGGAAAATTAAAATTAAAATAAAAATAAAATAAAACGAAATTAAAGTAAAACAAAAAAAAATACCCAAGTGGCCGATCGCTGCCACTACCATGAATCTTTGCGAACCGAATCATTACACTGATAGGTAAATACTTCGTGTTACCCTCGTGTATACATGAACTGCAAATATCCCTGACAATAGGCTGGCAACTTGGAAAAATGACGAAGCACTGAGATCTGAAATGCAGAAACTCGTGAAGCAAGGTCTCAAGCGAAGTGAAATTCTTGACTTTTTGCAAACAGACTTCGCTCAATATCCATGGAGCATTCGCTCTCTTGATCGCCGTTT
>CAWLCR010000004.1:85000-157500 GCA_963855995.1 Muricea muricata | reverse complement strand
ACACGGCTAGCCAAAAAAGTCAGAAAGTGGTTTTGTGATGGGCGCTTAAAAAATAAAGATCTTTCCTATAGATTCAAGGAATCCCAGATAATGTGCCACAATTTCATGAAACTTGTCAATTCACTCATTCTTGATGACGATCAACCTACTCATGTTTTCACATTGCATATATTTGCAATCATTGCTGTTAACCTAAGGGATGCTGTGTCTATATTCTGTAGAATTAATGTTTCTAATGAAGATGTAAGACAGCTGAAAGAGGTATCATGCAAATATTTCAGGGCTTGTGCATTGTTTTCAGCTGTTACACCAACAATATGGACCATTGGCCATATTGTACCAGTTCACACACAGCAAATTAAGCAAAGTCTGGGCTTTGGACTTGGCATCAATAGCATGGAAGGCCGGGAGGCCAAACATGTTTCACTTGTTAGATTTGCACGCAATACTCATCATTCCACTCGTTGGTTGCAGGTGTTCAAACATGAATATATCTCCCTTCTTTGGTTGAGAGAAAATGGGTGTGACTCAGCTAAGTACAAACTAACCAAAAACAAATTCATCCCTACAAGGTGCTTCACTCTCCATTCTGTCATTGTGGACAGTCAAAAGTCAGTGAGCAGGCAAAATCATGTAATTTTTGCATAGAATTCATGTAATTTTTCCATACACATACAAAATCATGTAATTTTTCCATAGAATTATTAATGATTCAATTAAGCAAGGTAAACTTACATCTGATGCTAGAAAATTAGCAGGTAGTGCACATGCTTAGTTATACTTAGCCACAGTACATGCAGTTGGTAAGTTTTGATGACACTATTTAAGCATTATTTATTATGTTGTGTGAATATGTTGAACAGGGGCTGGTTATTCAGGGTCAACTTACTTTAACCTAAACTAAAGAAAATTTTTAAAGCAAACTTCATAACCACTTTTATTTTGCTTTAAGGGTTGTTGACATGAGCCTGGTATTCTAGGCTAGCCAATTTAGACAGCATGCCCGGCTGCATTATAAATTTCTTATTACAAATAGTTTTACTTTACATGCAAACCGGGTCAAGTCCCAGTCAACTGGGATAAAATGTGCCCATGTAAAGTCTTTATCCTGGCTAGCTTATAAACCTCAATTGACACAAAAACACTTGTCGAAATTAATATTTATATTTTATTTGATAATATGTTATTTGCCAAGTCAATATTATTTTTATTGAAAATTTGTCTAATAAAGCATGAATTTGACATTCATTACAAACAACACTCACAAACATGTTTTCCTGCCAAATTCTGTTTCTTTATTTTCAGGTCAACTAAAATCTTATCCCGGCAGACCAGGCTCATGTATGCAGCCCTTAGAGATATGTCTAGCTTTTGACACATTTTGTTAATAAACCAAATTTTTGTCTTGCTGTTTTGAAAAGAATGGTCAGGTAAAATGATACAAACTTGAACAGCAAGTTAAATTTTAACCGTGGTTAAAAACCAGCCCAAGTTTTTTAACTATTTATTGAACAATAAATGTTTTAATTTGTACCTTTAAAATCTTATAATACAGTGACATGTATCTTGGCCATCCATGTGTATTAAATGTTTTATAAACTACTTGACTGTTTTAATGTTTGATGTCAATTAATGTCCAACAGCAATAATAAACCGTTCTGTAAGTCCAGGTCTGCATGTGCCTTTACACACTGGATTTGTTCACAGATTAAACATCATCCATCAACATTTTAATGCGGCAAACTCAACATATAAGAACAATACGCAATCATAAGTTCCAGTCTTCTGGATCTACACATGTTGTGGCCAGCCATACTGATTCCACAGTCCATAATAGAAGTCAAATGTTATCTCTTCCTTTGCCAGGCAAAACGTAATCCCAAATTTCTTTTCTGAGTTAATAGCTTCCACCTTTCTTTTACCAGCAGCCAATCTTTTAAGAAAATCCTTTTGTGGGATCTTGCAATCCATTAGCTCACACAACACGTTTCTAATCCTGGCTTCGTTTGAGAAAACAATTGTGACACGATTTTTTGTTGACTTGCAAATAACTCCGTACGAGCTTCGTGTGACAATTTGTTGTATAATTTTAAATAAATCCACACTGAGATATTCGGAAAAAAGTACCCTCCAAGGATTTCATACTCCACATTTAGCAATCCTTCTCATAAAGGTTTTATACCATCGCTGGGCAATGCGAGAAATCATAGGAAAGCCCTCGAGAATTTGAAATTTCTGTTGCTCGCCGTATTTTCCAAAATATTTACCGGATAGTACAGGAACCAGTCTTTTTAATTCGTCTATGGCATCTTTTGTTGCCCAAAAGTCCATACTGCTCTTGATAAGATCTTTCTTGGCTGAATTTAAACAATTTACCACAATAGTTTCAAACATGTTTTGTCTCGAATTTTCGGCCATATTTTAATACAAAATAGTGATGAAACACATTTCGCTAACCTGCGAACAGGCTGATATACCCGCTTTAAAGGCTACTGATGAAACCGCTGTTCATTTAATTCGTGGGAAACAATTGGCCAGAATTTGCATAAAAAATCCCCAGTGTGTAGCTAGAGAGATGATTAACTTCCTGAATGAATGGTCAAAGCAAGTTGTCAATACCATAATCTTTTATGCTGTTGGTCTTCGCAATACAAATTAGTTGAATATTTCGTACTGAGGAACAAAATATCGGGCGAATGTTTAGTGGCATAATAAAAGACACCTGCCAAGAAATAAATTGGTTGATATCTTAACATTCCTTGAGAATCAAATGGTAAAAATTTAAATATTAATTAAATAAAGGACTAGTCAGTATGGGAGAAGGGTAGAGAAGGGGTCATGAATTTTCAAGACCCAAAAAAAAAGATTTAACCAAAAATAGCTCTATTTTTTCTTTAACACCTGTTTTCAATATACCATGTACCAACAACTATAGGAGCTCATGCATAAATTTGAATAACACTCCCTTTTAAGCAGCCCATTAATCCAGTTTAAATGTCTGACAAGTTGCTAAACAGGCATGGGGGGTGTTATGCTTAGCTAACTGGAGTGCAAAAATATGTTCACAGCACTTAATACCCTCTGCACCTCCCCCCACCAGGAAATATATTTTGTAAAAAACAATTTTGTCTTAAAGTTATGCCTGTATCGAACATAAAACTGCCAGGGAATAAATAGAAAAATTGAAAAGCACAAACAAACTAGCATGGATAGCAGCAATATTCAGTAAATAAATGTGTCAGCGCATTGCAACAAATTAATCCTTGACATACCTATTTTATGAATTTTAGATTTTGAACCTAGTGGGTTTGCAATTTCCAAATTATCATAATATCCCAATAACTGAATCGCATCTTTGTGTAAAGAAAATACTGGATGGCTCTTGTAAATTTCTCCATCTACTACATCTCGTAGTGTTCCATCTTGCGAGTCATGAGGATGGTCAATTTCCCATAAAACATTGGTATTTTGAAGCAGTGCCTTATAATATTAAAGAATTAAAATATTTTGTTCAAAAGTTACCATGCATCATATTGGTTTTACACTCTGGAATGGAAACATTGGCGAGTGAATTCATATGAATTCATATTTTCTTCATCCATATAGGTTAAACAAGCATTACTAAATTATGCAGGCAGGAAAGAAAACAGGACAGAGCTTCAGAGTCATGAACTAAGTCCTAGTACCCATAGCCCAATTAAAGGTTGCATGTACGAGGCTTAGATAAAACTATGCACTGGATGGAGATATTTTTAATCTTTGTATACCCAAACGTCATTGAAATAAACAATCACTTTTAGGTCACTTAAGAAATTACTATAGTATATATGTATGACAGACAGTGTTTTTCACATTTCATACAACCAGTGTCTGTAAAATAAATGGTGTGGTATTTACCTCTAGATTTTGTAATAAAGGAACACGATATCCAAGTACAGGTTCTCTCCGATGTATCATTCTTCCTTCAGAAAGCCTTTCTTTCCAATCATGCCCCGTAACAGCCTCAACTGGTTCCTAAAAGATTATTATTTCTGATGAATAAAAATAAATATACCACCCATTCACTGATTACAAAGGGCTATAAATGCACCCAATAATACAATTCCACTCATTTAAAGTGCCTATGAAACGAAATTTTCTCCGACAATTTTCTTATTGCATTGGAAAGATCAGTTAAAATCACCGTGTAACTTCTTTGATAGAATTTTTGTAACTGCCTTACTTTTCGAGATATTCAATTTTATTTGATTTGAAAAAGACACAACCAGTGATGTCATATTGCATAATGAGCGACTGTTAGATTGCTTATTTTGTGGCATATAATAGTGGAAAATAACTAAAACTACACTTACATGGGTGTAAGCTATGTTTAACATCCAGACCTGGGTATTTAGGTGTTATATCTTGAGTACTTTTTAAATTAATTCAGCTTTTTTGAAAAGTGATTATGCAGTGTGACGTCACTGGTTAGGTAATTTTCAAATCAAATAAAATTGAATATCTCGAAAAGTAAGGCAGTTACAAAAATTCTATCAAAGAAGTTATACAGTGATTTTAACTGATCTTTCTAATGCAATAAGAAAATTGTTGGAGAAAATTTCGTTTCATAGGCACTTTAATAGTAGGAAAACCTTTCTACTTGACCATCAAAGATCAGTGGCTGGTTAACCTGGTGTCTCTTTAATGACCAGTAAAATTTTGAAGGATGAAGATATAGGCTCATGACCCTTTAGAATCTTCCACGCAATGTTATGGCTTGTTTCACACACGTGTTCAGCCAAGGCTGATTTTGAGCTGTTAAAATTAGAAACAGCCCTTTGATGTTCTTTCAGACGTGTGCAAAACTGGCGTTTTGTTTGACCCAGATATACTTTCTCGCAATCACCGCATGGTATAGAGTATACAGCATGTGTTTTCTTATCAGTCGGAACGCGATCCTTGGGTTTCGCAAAAATATGTCCCAATGTCTGAAAGGGTTTCAGGGAAACCTTAATACCACAATTATTAAGAACTGTGCTGATTGGTTCCGCAATTCCTTGAATATACGGGACTATTGCAAAACCTTTCACAGTGGAATCACCCTCTGGAGAGTTGCAATGAGTCAAGGTTGGACACCTTAAACAATCGTAGAGAAAGCTCTTAGGATAATTGTTTTCTTTCAGAATATTGGTTACATATTTAACATCGAACAACGATGCTAGGGAAAATGAGTGTCAATATGTAACCAATATTCTGAAAGAAAACAATTATCCTAAGAGCTTTCTCTACGATTGTTTAAGGCGTCCAATCTTGACTCATTGCAACTCTCCAGAGGGTGATTCCGCTGTGAAAGGTTTTGCAATAGTCCCGTACATTCAAGGAATTGCGGAACCAATCAGGAGAGTTCTTAATAATTGTGGTATTAAGGTTTCCCTGAAACCCTTTCAGACATTTGGACATATTTTTGCGAAACCCAAGGATCGCGTTCCGACTGATCAGAAAACACATGCTGTATACTCTATACCATGCGGTGATTGCGAGAAAGTATATCTGGGTCAAACAAAACGCCAGTTTTGCACACGTCTGAAAGAACATCAAAGGGCTGTTTCTAATTTTAACAGCTCAAAATCAGCCTTGGCTGAACACGTGTGTGAAACAAGCCATAACATTGCGTGGGAAGATTCTAAAGTCATTACCACTAACAATCGTAATGGTCAAAGGCTTTGTTTGGAAGCCTGGCATATCAATGCGAGCTCTTGTGCCTTAAATAGGGATGACGGAAGTCATTTACCACAAGAGTATTTACATCTTGTTGGTAAATGACGTCACCTTGACAGCATATAAGGTCGTGAGTTTCAACATCAGACCACCCCTGATGAAGACACTAGACCGGAGTGTCAAAACGTTGGGTCGTGAATGTAATCTTTGTTCGGTGATTTCATTCATTTAACAAAAATCAGAGTAGCACTTATTATGTCGAATTGTTGTAGCCCTCAAGTTCCATCATCAATGATGATAGTGATCCGGCTGTTGACCAGATTTTGACCACACTGACTCCAGTTGCCAAAAAACACAGTGATGTACCAGCTACTGCAGTGAGTGGGAAGCAAAAATATGGCAATTCTTCCTTGTCAGAGCCGTTACTTTTCCCCAGCAATTTCTCAATGGCTGTGCAACAAGCAATTGACAAGGGATCAGTTTTGCCTGGGCGACGACAATTGATCAGTGATGTTGGTTCATTTTATTTCGGAAATACAAGCCATCCTCTACAAGGAGATTATAAGCGGATGGCTCTGCTTATTTGTCAAAAATTTCCAAAGTTGAGACATACTACTTCAACTTATTGGGTAAGTTTTTGTCATGTGTTCAGGTCATTCAGGTGTTTTTGTTTCAGGATGAAGTAAACACACTGTTTTTTTTTGTTTAATTTTCTCAATTTTACAATTTGATATTTCCCCAGTTGGTGGGGATTTAAAGTGTTTCTTGTCCCCAGGGTAAGGATATTGAAGAAACTTTTTCCTTATGGTGCGGAATTAACCAATCAAGTGTTTCTTTCATTCCTCAGACAGCTGAAAATTATACATTTAACAGTGCCTATTAAAAATTGATTTCAATTTTTGTTGGAGTTAATCTCTTATGAACTAGTTTGTGCCAACTTTAGTGAAAAATAAACCAAAATATCTCTTGAGCAGTTAATCTCAAGTCCAGGGTTGTGTCACAATTTTTGCTGAGAATCTCACATTGGTTTTGTTCATTTTTTAGCTATCATTGCAGAAGCAACTTAGTCAATTTTTCAGAATGCTAGACGCAAAAGTGTTCCAAAAATTGACAAATCATCACAAAGTCCCAGTCCTAGTCAATTGAAGTCTGCAAAGAGGATAAAACTATTCAATGATGATCCTGAAGCACAAAGAAGAAACTTGGAGCTTCTGAAATGTGCAAAAACTGCTGGCATGTCAACGAAAACCTATTCAAGCCTAATCAACGAGACATTTGCCTAGAGGCGTAATCTTGTTAAGAATAAAGCACAGCCATCTGCTGAAGTCCTCGAGATGTGCCCATACCTTGCAAAACAAAAACATGCAAGTGACTTAAATCAGGGAATTTTTATGAAGGTTGACATGTTGGTGAAGACATGTATGTTATATTTTGTTATGAGTTATATTTTGGAGGTAGCTGATGTTTAATTTATTTTAATTGCCTATAACCAGACCCTCAAACTTCAATATACACACCTGCCTCTCTCCAAAGACAAGGTAACCCTTATAGACAACACCTAACACGCATGTGTACATTATATTCTTTAGTTAAGAAAAGAAATTGGTCGCATATTTGAAAGTAATAATCTTCAAGGGGCAGATAAAAGATTAGCAGATGCATGCAAATGCATCTTGGGCATCGATGATGACCTTACATCCGAGGACATTGTACAGGCAATTAAAATGGTGGAATATAAAACTGGCAAGAAGAAGTTGACAAGTTTTATAAAATTCAAGGGGTTCCTTAAAGTGCGACAAACCATGCATTAACCATGCTACCAAGATATGCAAACATGCTTTGGCGGTTGCACAGGTAAAAGGAATACTACCAGAGTTGATCTCCTGGTTTAAAAGAAACAAAAAGCGACCAACAACGATGGGTATGGTTGAGCAAAATGGACCAAAAAGTGCTGGTAAGAAACCATCTGGAAGAACAAGGACAAATTCGAAACCAGAGCCAATCAAGGAGTGTGTTAACCTGCTAGGTAACGGTGCAAGTAGAGGTCAAGTACCGACAATCCAACCAGGTACGACTAGTTATCAGCATCCTATACCCTCTTCATGTTGTTCAACTTCCACTTCTACCCCCCCCCCATATACCCCTTATCCACTCCCTCACCAACGGGAACTACCCCCACCGGTTAGAAGATCTAATATCCCATACACTCTATCACCAATGGCTGCAGCTTCTTTTTCCAGCATCTTGCCCTCAATGGCAACAGGGTATTTTAGCCCACCATCAGATTTAACTACGCCGCAAGCAACTTCCTCCCAATTTTCCTCTGTGTCATTGCCTGTTGGAGCTTACTGCAGTGCTTCATCCAACCACACCATGAATCACTTTGGCCAAGTAGGTTGTTTGACAACCAGGTTGTTCTATCTGAAGTGGGTTCAAGGAACAAGAGTTTCCAAGTACTACGGATGTGGTCAAAATATCCAAAATATACCCCAGATGTGCCCAGATGACCTTATTGTGGTTCACGGAAATGTACGTGAGTACAGGGATAGAAACACGGGACAACTAGTACACAGTAACACACCTCAGAATGTACAATTCCATCTTTTCAAAAAGTGTATTGTAAACAGATACCCCAGTTTCCAGTTTCCAGATCATCTTGTGGTTGGGCCAGAATTTGTTCCTCTTTTGCAGCAAGAACACTTGCAACAATTACCATCCAGTTTTGGATTGAATGCCCATGGTTAAAACTTACACTTTTAAGGACAAAGTATTTCTATTTTTTAATAACATTGATATTTGGTTGCTTACCATTACCTGACTAAGTGTACTCGTGTACAACAAATAACAATCGTCTATTGGTAGTGGGATGTAAGACATGTTGATATTTTAAAACGTAGATTTCACACAGAGTAGAAGCTCGTATTTTAAAGACAAATCAGTCTGGAAAACATTACTATACATTATTATGCAAAACTGACTCTAGGAATATGTTCATGTCTGTAGGTACGCTACAAATGAACGATGTTCATACAGTGTATTTTGGTCCAGTGGTATACATGTCCTGCATGCAAAATACAGGCCATATAATTTATTAAAAAAGCTTTCTAATCCATTTAAATTCATATGCATACCACCTAGTTATACATTTATGTATCTATAACTAGTGTTTTACGGTAGCTGCTTATACTCTGATATTTATTACCAAAAACGGCATAATCATATTATTCATAAAAACTGATCTTGCAGCCAATAGACTGAGTTACAATGGTTTGGAATTTACTAATATGAAGGTTTAGATTAATTCTATCTATAATTCGTATCTGTATTGTGTATTCCATAAATATTAGACAATGTCAAAATTAAAAGTTATTTTGACTAGCAGTAACCGTAAAAGTTTTTTAAATTAGTTATGTATTTAAAAAGTTCATAAGAACCGTAGTGAATGCTGCTTTCACTATATTAGAACTTTCAGTCTTGTATGTCTAATGGTCAGTCTTGAATTTAGGAATACCCTGCTTTAGTACTTGGTTTTTGCAAGGGTGGGTGCAATTTGTGATTTCGATCTTCCATTAATTTTTTGAGAGTTTGTCACACGCAACTTGGCATCTCTCTTCAATGGTGAGCCTTGATTACTTACTCATGCCCGTCTGGTCTAACAGTTTAATGAAAAACATTATACTTTTATCCGCTTCCATTTGAAAAGCAAAAATATTGATCCACAATTTTGTTTTAAAAAACAGTTCTGTGACCAACTATGGATTAATGAACCGAACTCTGTATGCGTTCAATACACTTTTCCGTTTCATTCAAATCTATTGATAATGAAGAAATAAAAATATTTAAGAGCATTGCTTGGCGTATTGGGAGATACAGTATTTGCCTGAGGTCATGAAAATGGCTATCGACCATTGCGGTCTTGTCTACACACCTAACGTTGTCTAGAGTGCATAAATCTATAATTGGTCGGAAAGAATCCGAATTGATATTTTGATAAAAAATATATATTTTGTGATTTTGAAGACGAAATTTTTATTGATGGTGGATCACAAATCGAGACAAACAAAACTGATTGCTTACATCTTATTCTGTATTAATTAATTACAAACAATAATTTTAAAGATTTCGGCTTTTCTCGTTCTGTGTTTTAAAGATTCTGGCTTTTCTCGTTCCATTCCGAGTTTTAAAGATAGCCTACTGTGCTAGAAAAGTTTTAAGCTTTAGATTCTGTGACAGGTGTTCATACCCCGAACATTGAATCCTATTGGAACCGATGCAAAACCAAAATCAAGTCAATGAAAGGCATTCGAAGAGATATGCTCCCTGGTTATCTGGACAAGTTCATGTGGCGAGAGCGAGCGGGGGGGCAACAAGTTCAACGCAATTTTAAATGAAATTGCTCTGCACTATCCAGTGGACAGATAAAGAATTTGAAGACAAAGAAAAGTTAAAAAATGGTTCCTATTGGAACCAACAAATATATAAAAGAAGTTTAAACAAGATTGCGATACTTTTGACGTTTTTAACTTTGTTGTTTCATATTATAAAGGGCAGGGGCATATACTCAAATGACCATTTCAATATATGCCACCCTATGCATAGGGGGGGGGGGGGTGTGTTAACTTCAATTGATCCTCCCGCTCTTGGTTTTATGCAGATCGTGGATCGCCAAAATGCCAAAGATATGCTCCCTCGTTATCTGGACTAGTTCATGTGGCAAGAGCAAGCACGGGCCGACAAATTCAACGCAATTTTAAATGATATTACACTGCAATATCCAGTCAACAGATATAGAATTTGAAGACGAATAAAAGATTAAAAAACTGTTCCTGTTGGAACCAACAAATATATAAAAGAAGTTTAAACAAGATTGCAATATTTTTGACGTTTTTAACTTTGTTGTTTCATATTATAAAGGGCAGGGGAATACTCAAATGACCATTTCAATATATGCCACCCTATGCATAGGGGGGGGGGGCATTAACTTCAATTGATCCTCCCGCTTTTGGTTTTGTGCAGATCGTTGATCGCCGAAACGCTCCTGCTAATAATACAGCGCCATATTCTGCCTGGCTCGATCGTGTATTCCAACCAGTGGGCTGCATACAATCGTGTGGGAAACAGGATGTTCAGACATCATGGTGTGTGGACACGCGTTCGAGAGATCCGTTATTATTGAAGATTGCTTTGGTCCTCCCAAAGTATACCAGAACAAAATTTGCTGACAACTGCGACTCCTAAAATATCGAGTCTTGTTAAACTAGACAATGAATTGGCATGGAACAGCTCGCCAGAAAGTCTGAAATTGTTTGTGCAGTCAGAATTAAGTATTGAAGGACAATGGTCGTCTTCTGGTGGAGAAGTAAAGCAGTTCACAAGTAAAGATTACACAATAAAATGGTACGATAAAAAGAAGAAAAAGCTCTCGATTATTCAAGATGATAAAAGTCAAAGCCTCTGAGAGAAACTCGTTAAATTTGCCACATTGAACGAAGTCAATCGCCATGACGGCAAACACTGGGGGGAAGCAAGAGAGAATTCAAACATGGTCAAAGTAGCCGAGAATTCATTGTCGGACGACGCCAAATACGATCCTGGTCATGCTATAATAGATCAGGACGATGTAGACAGCTCTAGGGTTGGCGCATTTGCTGAGAGTGGACATAAATTTATAAATTCTCAATGTCATTGCCGCGAACTCGCGTTACAACTCAAGCATATCAAACACAACATACATCGACTTAAAAGCCAGACAGAAACTTGCGATGCAAATGATAATACTTAGGTATGTAAAATGAGCACATGCAAAAGCGAAAAAGCTCTTTTGAAATCCCAGTTGGAAGAAGCTAATTATACAATAAAAGATCTTAATGCCAAAATCGTGCATTTGCAGGAGGAGAAAGACAATCTCGTTACGGCCTCGACATTACAACAAAAGGACTATTAACCTGTCTCAATAATTTCGACCTACAAAATAATAGATCAGTTGAAATGTCCAACAATTTCCAAATCGTACATGGAGCTAAAAGCAGCAATCAAACGCAGAATGAAAGAAACACGCCAACTATCTACACGCTTAATACAGAAAATCAGTTTCAAACCTTGAGTGATATCCCGGATAGCGAGACACAAACAGAGACTCAAATCTATAGCTACCCCAAGGGAAACGAGATAAACACTATAAACGATCAAACAGAAAACACAGTTGAACCTCAGAACAAACAAAGTTTGAATTCTAAAGCAAGAGAGCTGCGCATACTTATAAGCCATTCCTCCATAGATATTCTTGCAATAAATGAATCGAAAATTAATGATTTAATTCTTGACAATGAAATTAATATAAATGGATACAATATTGTCTGTAAAGATCGAAATAGATCTGGTGGTGGCGTGGTCTTATATATCAGAGATACTGTATCTTTTTCTGAAAGGATGTAGTTCCTGAATCCCTAGAAATGATATGTACAGTGCGAACCAAGATAATATCACAAACACTGTTTTTTGGTATTATAGTACGAAATTGAATCGATTTCCGCGTAGAATGTCTCAAAATGTTTAATATCTCAACAAGTAGTAAAGTAAATGGTTAATTTTAGCAAAGAGAATTAATTGATGGAAAAAATGCACGTTTACATGATTTTGACCCCGTCGCTCCTGAATCACGGTATTACTTTCTTGGTGCAGAAGCAAATAGTATAAAAAATTGTTCATACCCTTTATTGTCCAAAGTTATTTTAATTTATTGATTGGTCATTACATGTTGATATATTGACACACAAAAAAAAGCAATAGCACCACGTCAATGCTAGCAAACACATGATTATTTGTTCACATGAGCCCCATTACGTCTAATGACTTCAAAAAAACGGTCATTTACTGGGTCTGTAAGATTCTTGATGGTGAATTTGGGGATCAAGACCGCAGCTTGTTAAAGAGACATCCACAGCTCATTTTTTGAGGAATACTGCTTCCAGTAGCATAAACATGGTGCTTAACTATCGACCACATGTTCTCTATGGGATTCAAATTTGGCAAGTTTGGAGGCCAGATCATCAATGACTTGTTTACAAATCCAAGGGATTTTAAAACAGCCGTCGTAGCCTTTGCTGCATGTGATGGGGCGTTGTCATGCATGAAAACGACCCTCTTCAGTCGTGATAAAGGAAGATTATTCAACCATGGCTTAAGTGCCGTCTTCAAGAACTCGCAATATGTAGCGACGGTCAACTTTAACCCATCTGGCACACGAAACGGACCTACCAGCTCATCACCAATGAAGCCAGCCCAAATCAAAACCCCTCCACCTCCTTGTTGACACCTCATTCTCGTGTGACATGTCTCACCATTGTATACCCAACCTTTAGCCCAACCATCAGGAACATCCAACGTCGCTCTTAACTCATCCGTGAATAGTACGAAGTTCGTATCAGTTTTCATGTATTTCTTTGACCATTGCATTCGCAAATGCCGATGCCTTGGTCTCAGGGGAGGCTTTGTGCTTGGACTCTTGATAGCTGCAACCTTCCTGAGAAGATGATTGTGAGTGGTTTCGGAACGTTCACTAGACCAGCCTCCTCAAAAATCTTTGCACTGGTTGCCTCAGGTATTTTTCGTGTGCTTCTCCTTAATCGCCAAAAATCACGCTTGGTGACTGATTTCAGGACCCCACGATCACATGGAGGTTTCCTCTTTGAGGGACTTCGTACAAACCGTTTCACTGTTGCAACATAGCGACCTATTTCTTTAGCGATCGCGCCTGGTGTGTTACCAGTAGATATTTCTTTAATTATAGTCCTCTTTTCTTCTTCAGTCAAGTCTTTACCACATCCCATCGTGAGCAGAGAGTTTTGAAAGTAATAATGCGGTCCACCCCTTTTATAGAGGATGACCACCATTTTGTAAGCACGTGACCTATGTTGAATGGTAAACATTGAAATGATGTTTCCATATTTTCCTCACAAAATTTCCCATATTTTAACGATTGATTTTACTTCTTAAAGCATGCAGGCAGAAAAACTTGCCCGAAACTAATATCATGGTTCGCACTGTATTGAAGTACGTTGGCTGCATAGAACGGCTTATTTAATAAGTACATGGTATAGGCCACCTAATTGTAGTAATGATGCCTTTAGTGAATTTGATCTTTTTTTTGTGTAAATGTGATCTTGAAAATAAAGAATTGATGATTGTTGGGGATATAAACTGCGACTTTGTTAAGCCCATCCCAGATTCCCATACACGACGACTTCAACTGTCGTGTTCTCTATACCAATTAGACCAATTAATTACTGAACCAACAAGGTTGACCAAGAGGTCGGCAACTTTAATTGACCTGTTCTTAACAAATAAACCAGAAAATATATCAAATTCTGGTGTGATTCATCGTGGAATATCGGATCATAGCATGATTTTTGCAGTTAAAAGTACTACTGTACTGTGCCAAAATTTAAGCACTCTACTAAAGAAGTTCGTGACTATAAAAATTTTGTATATAGCAATTTTATAGATGATATCTTGCAAGTCCCCTTATGCTAATTTGACGATCCTAAAACTTTGCTGGCAAGCTTGGGAATCCCTCTTCCTTGAGATACTTGCGCATGTTCGGTGTAAAAGAACAAGGGGCACCTCAGTGCCTTGGATAACTTCAAATCTTAAAAGGTAAATGCAGAATAGGGATTTTCATAAAAAGCAAGCGATAAAACATGCTTCTTCAGCACACTGGAATATTTACAAAACAGAACGAAATAGGGTCAATGTAGCCATGAGGAGTGCTAAAAAGGTATACTTTCATGATAAAATCAAAGAATGTTCACAATTTGGGAACGTTAAAAAGGGCTGGAATTTGATAAATACTCTATTGAACAGAAACAAGAAAGCAACCAATGTTTATGAACTTCACACAATGATTCAGTTGTCGTAGATGATAAGCAAATAGCTGATGCTTTCAATGAGTATTTTGTACAAATTGGTCCTGAGCTCGCTGCCGAAGTAGGCGACCTAACCAGTCAACCTACAAATGATTTGGATAGTGCATGTCCAAATAGTTATTTTACCCCACGATTTGTTTTCTCTCAAATTAGCCAAATTAATGTTGCCACAAGTTTAAAAAGACTTAAAGTCTCAAAAGCTACGGGTATGGATAGCATACCTGCTAAAGTACTTAAAATGTCAGCAGATATAATAGCACCATCTTTAACTGCCATCTTCAATTTATCTCTTAATTCCGGTATTTATATTGATGTATGGAAAAAGGCGAGAGAACACAGATTTTTAAATCCGAAAATAGGCAAAAATGCGAAAATTATCGACCTATTTCAATTTTACCGATTATAAGTAAGATATTTGAGAAAGTGTTTGATCAGTTATATGAACATTTATCTCAAAACTTATTGCTTTCTAATTGTCAATCAGGGTTTCGGCCAAAGCACTCAACCATGTAAGCACTTATACAAATGTGCGACCAATGGTTCAAGAATATGGACAATGATGTGTTAAACGGTGTTGTATTTCTTGATATTAGAAAAGCTTTTGACTCAATTGATCACTCTATTCTATTAAAAAAGATGAATGAACAATTTGGAATTCATGGGGCTGAACTAAAATGGTTTGAGTCTTACCTAACAAAGAGACAACAAGTGCGCTTTGTCAACAGTCGTATATCATCACCTAGACAAGTAACATGTGGAGTCCCACAGGGCTCAATTCTTGGCCCATTATTGTTTCTACTGTATATTAATGATATGCCATAATATCTAAAATCTACAACCCCCTGCCTCTATGCTGACAACACAGACATTTTTGCAGCATCGCATGATTATGACATACTTGTTGAAAGTTTAAATGATGATCTGAAAAACCACACTTGGCAGGCTAAAAATAAGTTACAATACCATCCATCCAAAACAAAACTGATGTTCATTGGATCGCCACACAATCTTAAAAATAAGATTGGTGAATCAAGTGTATTTTTTAGTGACAAACAAGTGCCTGTTACTCATTCTTTCGAAAGCTTAGGTGTAGAAATTGACGAAAATTTGACCTGGGAAAACATATTGCTAAAATATGCAAAAAGGCAAGTGCTGGTATAGGGGGTATTAAACATGTTAAACGATACTTTGATATTAGTACATTACAAATTATATATAAAGCACTAGTTCAGCCATATTTTGACTATTGCTCCACTTTATGGGGAAACTGGTAAATCGCTCCAAGGATAAATTGCAAAAATTTCAGTCTCATGCAGCAAGGGTAATACCTGGTGAAACGTATGACATAAGGTCAACTGATATTCTTAATAGCCTGTCATGGGAAACACTTGATAACAGAAGAAAAAAATCCAAGGCGGTATTTATGTATAAGGTATTAAATGACCACGCCGCCCCGAGTTTAAAAGAATTTTTTTTGAAAGAAATGCAATGCAAAATAGATATAACCTTAGAAATAGCAAATTTGATTTAACAATTCCAAGACCTAGAACAGAATATGTAAGGAGAAGCTTTAAGTACAGCGGCGCCATGTTATGAAATGACCTTTTATTTGCAGCTAAATTGGCAAGCAGTCTCGATAGCTTCAAAAGAGAGGTAAATCTAAATTAAATGTAAGAGCAAGATTCTGTGCCATACGTTCTACTTTTGTAAATGGTATTTTTAAATTTTAACTTTTTAATTAACTATCTTCTTTGTATTGTTTTGTATGACGCCCCTTGTGGAAATCAGCATTATGTTGACGAGGCTAGCATGTTTAAATAAAGTTTTTACCTACCAACCTGCCAACCTACCTACCTACCTACCTACCTACCTACATCGTTGGCCTTGAACATCACACCATAAACCATATGCTGCATTTTGTAGATCCTGTGACAGGCGTTCATACCCAGAACATCAAATCCTATTGGAACCGATGCAAGACCAAAATCAAGTCAATGAAAGGCGTTCGAAGAGATATGCTCCATGGTTATCTTGATGAGTTCATGTGGCGAGAGCGAGCGAGGGTCAACAAATTCAATGCATTTTTTAAATGAAATTGGGCTGCAATATCCGATGAACAGATAAAGAATTTGAAGACGAAGAAAAGATTAAAAAACTGTTCCTTTTGGAACCATCAAATATATACAAAACGTTTAAACAAGATTGCGATATTTTTGACATTTTTAACTTTGTTATTTCGTATTATAAAGGGCGGGGGCATATACTCAAATGACCATTTCAATATACGCCACCCTTTGCATGGGGGGGGGCGTTAACTTCAATTGATCCTCCCGCTCTTGGATCGCCAAAACGCCAAAATGCTCCTGCCAATAATACAGCGCCATATCATGCTTGGCTCGATCATGTATTCCGACCAGTGGGCTGCATACAATTGTGTGGGAAACATCATTGGCCTTGAACATCACACCGTAAACCATACACTGCATTTTGTAGATCCTGTGACAGGAGTTCATACCCAGAACATCAAATCCTATTGGAACTGATGCAAGGCCAAAATCAAGTCAATGAAAGGCGTTCGAAGAGATATGCTCCCTGGTTATCTGAATGAGTTAATGTGGGGAGAGTGAGCGGGGGCCGACAAATACAACGCAATTTTAAATGAAATTGCGCTGCAATATGCAGTGAACGGATAAAGAATTTCAAAAAGAAGAAAAGATTAAAAAACAGTTGCTTTTGGAACCAACAAGTAAACAAGATTGCAATATTTTTGACACTTTTAACTTTCTTATTTCATCTGATAAGGGGGGGGGGTATACTCAAATGACCATTTCAATATATGTCACCCTATGCATATGGGGGGGGCGGGCGTTAACTTCAATTGATCCGACATTCTTCCAAGTCATCCATGGAGCAGTAAAATGATGATTATAGCAGTAAATTTTACATTATCAGAACAATGTCAAGAAATCGGTCATTTTTTGCCAGGCGCTTACCCTCATCATCGCGCTCGCAAACTTTGGTACTGATCTATATATACACCACTGAATTAAGTATAACATTCTCTTTACAAAAAAAGCGCCTGTGTATGAGGCTGACCTAATAAGTTGATTCAGTTCCACTCAGTTTCCGCCTCGCTAGCAAGTAACACTGAAAACATGCCGAGAGTCACAAACCAAAGCAAGTGCATCTGACCGCATCTACTTACAACTATAATATTTCAAATACTTCTAAGATTGATTGTTTTACCCGAATTTGCAATCAATTCAATATATATTCAGTTATTTGAGAAAGTTGGCTCTTCGTACGCCACAATACTTCACGCAGTATTGTTTTAATGCTTTTCTATAGAACTTGTTTTGGTTTGTACATAGTGTTTATATGAGTTTAGGGGGAGGAAAGGAATAATGTTATTTTTTATTGCAATTATCAACTGCATTGATCGACGAGTCTCCAACATACATGTACTGTAGGTCAACAACACATAGCCGGAGAATATCACTAACAACTGCACCAAAATACCTTGAAAGGCATAAATATCACACTGAAAGACTTTAATTTAATTTTATAAGGTTTTATTTCTTATAATTAGCTATCTTAAGGGGAAATATACAAATCAAATGCACAAATTTTAAGACATTAATATAAAAATTATTAATGTTAATATTACAGTCTACTTTTTTATACACCCTGTATTTTAAGGGATACTGTAGGCGGGCACCACCAAAGCCTGGATGTGGGCCATGTTAGAGCTTGCGATTACATTTGACCAGTGACCTTAATTATTAGTTATCAATTTTTAAAAATATTTTAAATGTTGCGAGGAACCAAAGCCTGCAAAGAGAGTCTTCTGGTGAATTTGACTGGTCCTTCCGCAGTGAAGAAAAGATTGATATACACACTAATAAGTCCATTGATGAGGTACAGAAGATGACTTTTATTGATATTCCGGTTGTTCATTTTTTGCTGTGTAATCCTCTTTCATTTCATGTCACAAAAATATTGGTAAATCTTACAATAAATGAATATTTCGTAGGATATTGCAAACAATTTAGCAATTGTTTTTAAAGATTCCAAATATTTGCAAAAAAACCCCAGCCTATTTTTCTTTGAAATTCTAAAGGCTGTCAATATTCTTTTTAACTTTCCAACATCAAGAAAAATTCTGAACAAAAATTATGAAAATCACCCAGGGAGGGTGTGAACATTGCAAAGCTTTTGTTTAAATAAACATAGTATTCATGTGCTGACATGATTGTCCCTGTTAGAGAAGATGCCTTGAAATACACAGGAGTTTCTATATGGTTATGTGAAACAGGATATTTGAAAAAATATTGCAAATGCAAATTTTAAAACAACTAAATAGATTGTTTTATACAATTTTTTAGCATTTTTAAACATGCATATTTGACTTAAAATATTATCTCAACTGAAGTTGCTTCAAAATCTTATCAACATTTAACACATGGTGAAAGTAATGAGAATCAATGTATAGACCTGGATGTAAAAACATTGCATCATGATGAATATGTTGTATTGTAGATAGTACAGAGCCTCAAAAAACATCAACAGAAAGGCACAGCCCTTTTCCGAGGAAGAAGTGGAGCAACTCAGGGCAAGTAGGTTTTTACTCCAAGGCAATATAAAAATCTTTGTGTAGCTAGTGTTGTACATAGGATAATACATGAGTGCGCGGACATTCATTTCGAGTGTTGAACAAATATCATGTTTAACATGAGAAATAAATCTGGTATTTCCAAGCACCCATGTATTTTTCTGTTTATTATATAAACTACAGGGTCTCCACCATTATAAAATGTCCAGAAGCTATGATTGGTGATTGTTTGAAAAGAAATAATTTTCACATGTAAAATGTGAGTGCCTGAGTTTATCAGTGCCCGAAATCCTTATAAAAGCACTGTGCTTTATATAATGAAGTATTTTTTAATTGATGTGTGTGTAGTTAGGAATGATGTGTAATAGGACTGATGACTGATTTGTAGCACAGCTTAGACTCAGCCAAAAATGTTTCAATATATCGTATCGGAAATATATCGTATAACTTTAAGAAGGGACTTCTGGACAACATTGTTCTGATGAAATAGCAAAAAGGAAGCGGAATTGTCTCGATTTAGAATTTAACATGCGAGTCGAGAGTGCTTTCATTTCTTTACAACAGGCATGCGTGGCTGCATGAGGTTGTATTCTCGGGCATCTTCATTTTGAATTACTTTAGACCGTTGACCAGCTATTCCGATGGCGTTGTAATTTGTCAGCCACGAAGGATTTTATTTTATAAGACCGTCAATTAAGGTTAATGCATAGGCCACTTGAATAACATGAATGTACGATGCATAAGAACCTGAGGCAGGTTCAATATATCACGATCCTTCAAAATCACTGAAAGATTTATTTCATGTCGTTTAGGTGTACAAAAGTATGGGGAAAAATTTAGTGCCATCTCTAAGAAGATGACATTTGCGACATATAGGTCGCCGCGAATATCCTCAAACAAAAATTCCGACCCCTGAACAAAGTATATGATACGTTATATCGTCACATATCTTCACTTGCATCCAATCTGTCAAGACCCACCACATAATTACGTGTCCTTTGGCCGCTTCCATTGATGCTACAATGGAATTTTTGTGCCAAAGCACTAACATGGTGCCAGTGTAATCAAGAATTGCCCCATTTCCTAATTAAATATTAAATAGGCACATTTACGTTCTTTTTCCAAATTACTTTGTAAACTCGTGGAAACTGTAAAACCCAAAATTTTGAAAAAGCACTCGCCGCCGGGCGTCGTGTTTCCAAATACAGTATTTCGGTCGTTTTTCCAAGTTTCCAATCATGTTGATAGAACTGTATGCGTATTTTACATCTCTTAGACCCCGTTTACACTAGGGCAAATGATTTCGAATTCGTCGCTAACCCAGAAGGTTTTGACATTGGATTCGTTTTACCGTTTACACTAAGGAACATGAATCCGATACAACATCATCACGGATAGATTATAATCCGAAACTTTTGAATCCAGAAAAGTTTGCAGGATCTTTGTATCTGTGAAAGTTTAAATCCGACAAAACTCTTTCTGTAAAAGAATTTGACTGAACTTGCTCCCTTGTATGGTGCTCAAATGTTTGCCATTAATTTCAACTGTCAAAATCGTTCAAGAAACCATAAAATAAGATTGGTAGAATCACGGTTGTGCTTCATGTATTGACAATCATTGTGTGAGACTGTGCCATGTAAACGCCATAGACCTGGGATCCGGAGATTTTACGAATCCGGAAACTTTTGCTCTAGTGTAAACAGGGTCTTAGTCTGTACCGGCATATAATATGAAGAATTTTTTCAGGCTCCTAGGCGAACAAGGCATCTGTTCTCAGAAGAGGAAGAGGAAAATCTCAGGGAGGGTGTTTGGCGCCATGGGCACTCATGGGTGCTCATCAGCCAAAGCTTTAAATTTTCGGCAAGGATGCCACAAGTTCTTAAAGATAAGTGGCGTAATTTAGCCCGAAAATTGGCTGAAGGTTAGTAGGTTTTTCATTAATTCTTGTGCCAAATATTTGAATATTTAAACATAATGCGTTTATACATTAAAAGTAAGTTATATATAGTAATGTGTTCTATGTATGTAAAATATTTTTGTCGGGCTATTTAAACATGAACAGTTTGTGCATCCATCCCTTGTAAAACGATGACGAAACTGCACAGCTGAAACACAGTCGATGTCCAGCCTCGTCCCCAAGTGCTCTGATTGCTTTTTCTTGCGCGAATACTGTTGCATGTACAATATGGGATGTCGCCCGAGAGCAGAAGATGAACGGGGATGGCTCCACGCTTCCCGTTCGTCTTTCAGCCTCGTGTGACGTCCCGCGTCGAACACGCAATAGTATTTCGCACAAGAAAAAGCAATTGGAGCGCCTGGGGACAAGGCTGGACTATGTCAACGATTATTGTATCCAAAAAATTATTGGGATTTTAGGGTTTGGGTTTAGGTTTTGGTCAGTCTTCATTTTATATGCATTTGCGTTCAAGCGCAAAGCACAAACATTTTCGCGAGTGTTTTTACGATTGTAACATGAACGTTTGGTCGGTTCTGTAGCTGCAAATGTCATGTTTTGATGCACGTTTTATCATTTTTTTATAAAACATACAAATTTCGTGGCTTACAAGCTTGTTTAGGATTTCAAATGATACAAAAGCGATAAAACTTGTAAATAATCGTTTGTTACAAGTGAAACGGACTCAGTCTTGCTCGTTTTAAACAGCAACAATTATGGTGGCAAATGTTGCATTTCAAAGGGCAAACGTCACATTACAAACATAAAAAAACTCGTGAAAATGTTTGCACTTTGTGCTTTAACGCAAATAGCTACACAATACATTTATATAAACTAAGTTTAAAAATGCCAAGAAATCTTAACGGTACGTGGCCTAGTTTTTTAAAATGTGGTTTATATGAACTAAGTTTCAAAATGCCACAAGATTGTAAAGGTAAGTGGCTAAGTTTTTTAAAATGTGGTTTATATGAACTAAGTTTAAAAATGCCACAAGATCTTAAAGATAAGTGGCTAAGTTTTTTAAAATGTGGTTTATATGAACTAAGTTTAAAAATGCCACAAGATCTTTAAGGGGGGTGACAGGCGACTACGCACCTTTCTGCGCATAACAATGGTAGGCGACGCTAGAAGTGAATATGACGTTACTGCATTGTCAACACAATGCAAATTAGCCACATGTTCCTGCACTCTTTGAGAGAAGAAGTAAACGAGGTCTATAGAGTATAAATTGAAAATTTCAAAACTATGATTGAAACACATCAAAAAGATTTAAAACAATATGCAAACATATGTGAGGAAGTATGACTACCCACTTGCAATGGCAAGGAAATGGGATACTCTAGTAGGGCATCTTTTGGTATCGAGTAAAACATGTGTTTGTCCTATGGTTTAATATATTTCTTCGACTCGAACATTGGGACATGGCTGATTTTTTAAATGAGGGCTTGACTCTGGAAGAGTTAGAAATAAGCGAAATAGAAGAGCATGCTTCAATACCAAATTTTGACACTTTAACAACTTGTTCGTGTCGCATCAATTGTATTTGGGACAGAGGAAGAAACTTCTGCCCTTGTAAAAGTCAAGGCCAGTATTGTTCTAGTGTTTGTCACGATGGAAATTCTCTGTGCCCAAATAATCGAAGAGCTGTAGAAAGTAATAGTGATTATTCTTTGGTAAGTTTTTTTGACATTAAAAATTGTCAATTATATTGTATTTCGAATATATCTAAATGATTATAATGGGACTTATGACTACGTCCTAGTATTTATATTGACAATTGATTTCTATATAAATTGGAAAATGCAGTATTTTTCTTTTTTCTCCTTAGATTTCTTCTGAATAGTATGATATAATATCCAGCATGGAGAGATACATGATTTAAAAGTGCTTTCACATACATCTTGTAGGATTATGATTTACCAGAGTACAAGGTATGGTAGCAACCAAGCGGTGATGAGATTGAACCTGACCAAGATGAACAACATCACATTGAAGCAGGAAAAAGTGGCAGAGATGATGAAGCTGAGAACTAAGGTCATGTAAGGGGTCGTGGAAGAGGACGAGAAGATATTCTTGTACTGGGCAATGTCAGGAACAATGAAAACTTCAGACATGCTGCATACAGGCAGTATGTTTTGTGGCAGCATGCATGGTCGCTTAAAATGGGGCAATAGAAGAGTTGTGCCCAGCTGTTGTGTGCTAGCAATTCATGCTCGCTATCCTTCACCAAATGGTGTCTATACTTGGTACAGACCAGCAAGACTTTAAAAATTACCCAAAGTAGACATTCCTTTTCATCGTATTACAGTCACGTATTCATTTGCAATACTCTACTACAGTAACTTCCAATGTTTTGTTTATTTAAGAAACTTAGTACTATTTAGTTGTATATAGAACAATGTATTACAAAAGCCTTGCTGTTTCAATTTCACAAAATAATAAAAAACATACCACATTGTGACTGTTTCGCTCAATATCAGAGCTCATCAGCATGCTCATCACAAAAAGTTAACATGATTCATATGTGTACCAGTGATTCTGACATGGACAGCCTGATCCAAAATTGGACCTGGGGGGTTTGAATTCAGAGTTTTCCTTCTCCTAGATGGATTGCCTACCATGGCTAATGGTCATATAGGCATTTACTCAAACCATAGTCACTCTAGGGGGATGGTCTGGAGACTTCGTGATCTCACGGCCTATCCTATTGTCCCGTGTTTTGTCGTGTGACGTCATGATCACCGTGCACATTGCCTTTCAGCCGTTCAGGTATTTTAGCATACTCACTTTCAAATTTGCAATTAAAATGAAGAAAATTTTAATTTTCAATGATGCCGGGTGATAATTGTGCCTTTAATCAATCTGGGACAAATCGTGGAACAAAAGGAATTCGCTATTCAAGCTTCCAACGGCTAAGGATGATGCGAGCAGAAAATGGCGACAGGATTTTCTGAATATCCTTACTAAATATCGAGTTGATGACAAAGATTTTAAAAGGTAGTTGGCTGCTGATTCGTTACACGTTTGTGAGAAACATTTTCTCCCTGAAGAGATTAATATTTGTAAGTCAATTAAAATTTGTTAGATGTAATGTAATACTTGATTATACAGTGGTGAGATGGTGGCAGCATTATAGGGCTACACATGTTTTACCGGTATTATAATGCTGACACCCTGTGGCGTATTTGTATGATTCAGACCCGTGGTGTTGTATATCCAAATAATAAGTGTACAAAACATTTTATTTTCAGATCATGGCCCAAAGCTAAGCAAGAAGCAGCTTGTGCATGGAGCATTGCCTACGCAAAATTTACCAGTCACGTCTCACTCCTTTATTACGAAGCCTGAAAAAAGGAACGAAAGCATCGAGCTATTGTACAGGAAAGAGTATCAGCTTCCACAACAACATGTTATAAGAGTCTTAAGGAACTGGCAAGCAGGGTGAAAAAACTTGTGTTAAATGACTGGAGTGTATCATGTACAGAAAATGTTGTTCGAATATGTAAAGTAGATACCCCATATATTATTCCAACTTATGACATTCAACTCGATAATAGCTTGGGTTTTACATTAATCGTATATGGCTGGTTTCTTCCAGACGATCATATTATCTACAAGAATACTAAGCGTAGTCTCAAAGATATTACAGTTTCAGATTTGATAAGGGAAATACTGCAACTTAAAGTCTGCATAGGACACACAGAGGATGCCTTTACTGGTAATTCAGTACATCATGTTCTGCCAATTAGTACTGACCCATTTGAACGAACTGAGACGTCAAGTCCTTTTCCATGCAAAGAGTATAATAGAGCAAAGGACTCCAAGATACTTGTCAATAAAGATGAAAGTAATTGTAGTGTTTGTGAATACAGTGTTCGTATACAGGAGGTGGCAAATAGAAGGAAACGAGCCAGAGAGAATGTGCCTGCATCCTATAAAGTTCGTGTAAGCGTGACATCACCCAACCGCATTAAGTTAACTCTTCAAGCTCAGAGGTTAAAGTGCAAACAACTTGAGCATGAAATACAGAAAATGAAGACTGAAGTTGACCAAAAAAGTGTGCCAGTGACAAATGATCTTATAAATGATTTACTGAGTATAATTTCAGAGAATGGTGACAAAATGACCCCATTTATGAAATTATTTTGGGATCAACAAAAAACAATTGCATCACGAGCAGCTCAACGAAGACGGTATCATCCAATGGCTATCAAATAGTGCATTTCTATGGCAGCTAAATCAGCATCAGCGTATGATGAATTGAGAGAAACATTTAAGGATAACACAATTATATTGCCAAGTAGAAGGGTAATTCGAGATTATACTAATGTAATACCACCAAGGACTGGCTTTAATCCTGGGGTAATTCAAGAACTGATACAAATTACAACAGGGTATAATGACTGTCAACAATATGCGTTCATCTTTCTTGATGAAATGAAGATCCAAGCAAACTTGATTTGGGATGAACATTCTGGAGAACTTATTGGATATGTTGATCTTGGTGATCCAGACATAAACTTTGCAACTTTGGAAAAATCAGATCATTTTGCATCTCATGCTCTTCTGTTTATGGTGAGAGGAATTACAGCAAAATTGAAGCACGCAGTTGGATATTTTGCAACATCTGATGTTACAGCAGCTCAGCTTTTCCCACTATTTTGGAGAGCTGTCAGTATATTAGAGATGACATGTAACCTGGCAGCTGTTGGTGCTACTGCTGATGGTGCAAGTCCAAATAGGAGGTTATTCTGTATGCATGAAATGATTCAAGGCAGAAATGATAAAGATGTATGCTACTGTACTAAGAATCTCTTTCAGCCTGGCCGGAATATTTATTTCTTCAGTGATCCTCCACACTTGCTAAAGACGGCACAAAGCTGTCTTTTTAACTTCGGATCAGGTAATTGCACCTTGTGTCATCAGTATTAAATGAAGCTTCTATTCTTTGAACAGATTTCTGTAGGATTTCCTACTCAAACAATTTTAGTCCATTTTTCCCACCCGTTGCACACGAAATCATCAGTATATATACTGATCGAATCAATGACCGCGTCAGTATATATACTGCGTCGTGGGATCACCTCGAGTCCCCTCACACATGAAACCGCAAGATATGCATATTGCATATTCACGATGAATATAGAATATAAGGCCGAGACAGACCAGACTGAATAAATCAAGTGCGTTGGTTAGTTTAAAAAAATGTCGAAAAGAAAGAAAACCAAAGACTTTTTGGAAGATATTGGCAGCTTTGAGTTTGATGATTTAAACGTTAGTCATACAGGGAGGCTTGTTGAGGAAAACAAGCGTTTACAGCTTGATTTTTCACGCTTTCATGATGGATGCGGCAGCGAGAATGTATTGGGAAGATCAAGCGACGTACATGACCAGCCACGCGATGGTGAAGATCATTTGTGTGAAGATACGAGTAGTTTTGAAGAGGAATTAGAAGAAACCTTATCGTCACACAACAAAAGAAAATTCAGACTTCTTTCGTCGTGGAGAAAAGAGCAAGAATGTTTGATAAAGGCATACAGGAGGTCAAGCTATGTTCCCCACACAGCATTTTGCTGCAATTGCATGTCTGAAAATCCAGATTTTCGGTGTAAAGATTGTGGATCATACTCTTTCTTTTGTTCAAAGTGTTTGGTCATAGTTCACGACAGCAAAAACTGTTTTCATTCACCAGGTAAATTAAAAATATTCTCAATTGAAAATACAATCAACTTTTAATAGGGGATGTGAATATGAGCCCTAATAGGAGATATGTACTGTATATGAGCCCCACCCTTACATGAACGGTGAGATCCCACTTGCTAATACTTTGCCCCAATAAAAATTGTTTTTGTTTATATGAGAGGAAGGCCTGGCTGTCCACTGGCCAGCACTATACTAGGCAAGATCCTGTAACTATTGACATGGTGAGATCTTGTTCAGTAGGGCTGGAAATTTCCATGTAAATGCAATAGGCTGGCTTGCCTAGTGGGGGAGAGTATAAAAACCCCCTGTATTGAAGTTTTTGTTGCTTTTTTTGCTTATAGTTCTAGCATAGCAGAATATTCAGTTATATTTATTATATTTATTAGAATATTCAGAATATTTTTTTTCAGTTTTTATCTAAAAATTAAGTTGGCAATATTTCATAATATGGAAGTCATTGAATGCTCTTTGTGACAGCAAGCCAGCCCTGGCAAAAGAGCTGTTTTTTCTCATGTAAGTTCACATCATCAAAACCACCCCTTACATGTACTTATGGCTCATATAAACACCCCATAAAAGTAGCTGACAGTAACATTAAGAATTGAGTGAATATTTTACTAAAAATTTGATTGTTTAATGGGATCAGAGTTCTTTTTACCAGAACAACATGTTTGTTGGCATAAAGATGAAATCACCGAAGCTGAAAAATCCACATCATCATTGTGAGTTCCCTGAGCTGGAATATTTCAGACATGTACCAATTACTGATGAAAAAGGTTAGTTTTTGTGACGTTGTTAACACACAACCAGTCATCAGCATACAAATTTATTAAACCCGCATGGGCTTTTAAAGAATTCAACTTTGTTTTACATCTCTACTTCTAGATAATTAACTAATTTAGGGGTGTATATTCTTCCAGAATCCCTTCATGATTTAAAATTTAAGAAAATTTGAGGAAGATTTTGTGTTATCCCATATCTACTGAATGTAGTAAATTTGGGGAAGAAAATCAAAGGAGTTAACTAGTACTGTAGGAGGGATAAAATTAAATAGGTTGAAAGAACATACACCTCTTTAACTATGTGATCCAATAATTTTATCAAATTATCACTACATAAACATGTTTGTTTTTAATAGGGTTGCAGCATGAGTACCAAGTAGGGTTTTTGCAGATGTAAAAGTGAAGCATGTACATTGGTTGAGCTTGGTCTCTGGCTTGTTACTCCTACAAAACCTGTATTAGCTTTTACATTTGGTGTGATGGAACTTGTAGAAAAAATGTTTCTCGTTGCCAAGGTGTCAGTTCAGGAAAGTTGTGCCTCCCTTCCTGGATTTTCGAATTTTCCTGTAAATGCAATTGTGATGATGTTGATTGTGATAATAATTTTCATTTGCAGTGGCTGTTTGTGTCAATACTTGCATCCCATTTCTTTTAAACTTGGGTTTCATTTTTTTTTTGGTTTTGAAATTTCTAGAAGCTTGAAGTAGTAATAAATTACAGCAATGATGGACAACACTTGGAGCAAGTAATAAATGTATGTATAAAGCAGGGGCGGACTGGCTATTTCAGGGGGCCCGGGCGATTCGGCAATAAGTGGGCCCAGAACCCCATGTCGGCCTCTCCCCTTTGGTAACCCTCCAAAGTGATTGGTTGAATTTACCGTTTTGCAATTGACATTACTTCATTTTTGGCCTGGTTGCTCATAAATATGCTTATTTTTTGTAAATGCTCATTCAAACTCCATGCATTACGGAAGCAAAAGACGTCTGCTGAACGTAAGGCTTCAGGAAGTGTTTTTACCAACTTTGGAAATGAGTGATAAAACTCTAAAAGTTGCTCTCTCAGCTTAATTGGATCTACATGCTTACCAAGATTCTGACCAGTAAATTCAAATGTATTTTGACGCAAACCTATTTTTCCGCATTCATTAAATCGCCGAGGATCTAAAACGGCAAAATCTTGGTAAAGTTTTTCATGATCGGCGAATCTACTCTTGATGCTTATTACCACTTGATCCATTACGGCATAGTATATTTCCACCTCATAGTTCCCATTAACGTCGTGGGTGCCGTTGCTGCTGTTATCTGTTTCACCGAAAGGTAGCTTCCTTCTTCAAATTTGTTTGGTTGGTAGCCTCTCTTAACCTCTACATCGCTGTTAGAAGAAGCCAGGCAGTTGTTAGCACTTTTTGCAAACTGTGTGGCGACTTCTAACATGGTTGGAAAGTCTCTGCTAATTCCTTCAAGTTGTTCAATGGCTGGATCGACCATCCTCCAAGCTTGAAGTATATCTAGACGACTATCAAAGAAACCGTTGAGGATGTTGTATCTCCCAGAACGAAATTCAAAGTGTGCGCATAGCACCAGACATGGACGTGATTGTCAGCAACTTCGCTTATACGTGCTTGCACACCACGGTACTGTCCAGACATATTAGCTGCACCGTCAAAGCTATCGCCAATGCAGTTTTGTATATCAATGCTCAAACGATTGAGATTAGCCTTTAAAAGATTAAACAAACCTTCACCAGTAGCACTTTCGGCTTTCACAAGAAATAATATTATCTATTAACCTTTCGAAAACGACATCTTTGAGAGCATATCGCACGATAATAGAGCACTGGTCTTGACAGGATATATCTTGAGTTGTGTCCATCTCAACAGAGAAAATCTTTGCTTCTTGGACTTCTTTTGGTGTGGTTCTTTGAATTATATCCTTTATTATTCCGATCACTTTTGATATAGTAGTCTTGCTCAAAAATGTTACCAGTGATCCTCGACCTCTTTTTTTGGGTCTATTTTCATTCTTTTGGGTACTGTGCTTTTTCAATGCAAGGGTACTTTTCTCAACTACTGTCGTTAGGTGACTTTGCAAAATAGCATCAAATTTTCTGATGACTTTTATGATTTATCGAATCATCAAAAAGGTTGTAAACAGCTTCATTTCTTTTGCCACGTATGGCAAGACCACTCTTGCCAATTAATTTACTGTTTCAATAACTCACGTCAACACGCTTCGGCGATAGTTAACTTCGACAAGGCGTCGGGAAAGAAGGGTGTCGTTTCTTATGTTAACTATCGTGCATTCTGATTTATAGACCATGAAGGCTTCAACCTTAGCTGAGTGGGTTTTGCACTGTTCGTGTTCTTTGATCCTCGTATAGAAATGTTTTTTGTCATCAACGTCGCAAGAAAATCAAAGTCGGAACTTTTTCCGAAGGCAATGCAAATTGAGCAGCGCATTTTCCGTTGTTCCGATTCATACGTCAGCCATTGTCGGTGCACTTTTTCACCATTGGCATCAATACGAAAATACGCGCATTCTGTATTAAAAGGAACATTTGCGCGTGGCTGGTGTGGATGGAATTCAAAAAAGGATTTGAGATTGTCTACTGAAGGACGTGTAAAATATCGCAGCGAGCTAATAAATTCGGATTTCTCATTTTGTGCATTTACAACTGCTTCAGGAGATAATTTCCTTTTGAGTCTTGTACACCCTGACGTTCCCGCACTACTGGTAATTAACGACGACAAAGAAGTTTCCCCCAAGGGCTCCAAATTTTTATCATAATCATCGTGAGGGACATGAATCGGCTGAAATTGGATGTTAACTGGAAGGAAAAAAAGTTGTGTAGGTTGTCTGCACACTGAACTGCTGCAATGGGTACAGATTCATGAGTAATAACAACTAAATCTGACTTTTTTAAAACTTTTGCAAAAGTTTAAAATGTATCTATCAACATAATGTAATGAAATAGCTAAACTACAGCTATCAAAAGTGGAAGTATCAAGCAAATTAATTATTTAATTTACGACTTTAATTTCTTATGATTTTTTCTTTGAGAAGGGTTACAAAAATGAATTAATTTTATGATATAAATCAATATGTTATAATACCTTCGGCATCCTCCTCATCAATTTTGTCATCAACATTTCCTGAACCTTCTGGTTGGCCATGTTCGGATGTACATGAGAAATAGTCAAACTGTAAGATTGTGCTGCTGCCTTTTGTAGCATTGCTAGTTTCTTTTCATGTCTTTTCTGTGCACCACTTTTAACTGTTCTCTGCATGAATATTCATTAATTCAGTTTAAATTTTATATTTGTAATATAAACAGAGTATAGAAACAGATGTTATGCAATCCACGAGTGCGCGATGTCGAACTCAACATTATAAATTTATACTAGAAATACATGCATGCAGCAACCCCTCGCCACTAACTAAGAGCATGCAACTATATTTTCGGAATTACATGAAGTACTCATATAGGTTGTTGTCATAGCAACGCGGCAATTGTTATTTATATTAATTAAGTTCAAAATGACAAAATATTGGGTTTTTAATCCTTGTTTTATTGACAATTTTTTAAAATGGTACAACATTTGTCATCGGTATGTTATTACGCCTAATGTAAGCTTAAATTTGGCATAAAATACCTACTAATTACATATATTTGACGTTTTGAAATATTTATGAAACTACATTTTTATTTACATAAACTTTGAGTTTGAAACAAAACCGTTTCAAGCCAATTTTGTATCTTCGCTCATATTCTTTTACATGTAAAGTTCGTCAATATTTTGAAATACAGTAATAAGAAGACAGTCTTGCATTTACAAAACATAAACTTACTCTGGAATTTAAACAATAAACAGTGAATAGACTGGATGAGTACGGCTACGCCGACCTTTATAAAGCATTAAAACACAAGTATAAATACGCATTATCAACAAACTTGCCTTGTGTTTCACGCTGTAGTCAATTCTTGGCGCTTCTCTGTATTTTCCCAGAATTAATCTCTCTTCAAGAGTCAATGACCACCCTTCGTTGGTTGCGAAAGTTGTCAAATCTTTTTGCAAAAATACAAAATATTGTAGTGCAAAAAGCAAATTTAGATATTTGCTGTCAGTTGAATTCGTGATTAAACAATCAACAATAAATTTTAAATCTGGCCAATCAGTGTTAGCCATTCATGATAGTCCGCCATATTGTTGAGATCAGTGAGGACATACCACTTTTACTACCTATCACGAACAACGACTTTCAACTCCGCTAATACGAAATTAGTAACCTTTGCCCCGGGCTTACACCTGGAACGGCGCTTCGCGCCGTTGGCTCAGGGACTAAGTAGTAAAAGGGGCCCAAAAAGCGGGGGCCCACCGAGTCATCGCCCGATGAGCCCGACTAGCCAGTCCGCCCCTGGTATAAAGATACTGCAACATCTGATCATATTACAAGCAGATGGTTATCTTATCTTTAACCCCAAAAGTGTAATGAATAAAATGTATGTACTTAGTATGGAAATATATAAGTAAGTTGCATTGATGGTGACAATAGAATCCATATGAGTACTGTAGTATTTTCAATTGTTTCACTTTTTCTGATAAAAATTTTACAGTCTGAAATAAAAAACATGTATCGGCATTTACACTATATATTTATCATGCATGATGATAAATTATCTCTTTATGAATTTTTACCCTGTAGTTTTGCTGATTTTAGGTTGAGATTTAACTAATAATTCTTTTAAAATTAAAACCTTTAGTACGTTATTAAATATATATGGTACTTTCTGTAGAAATATTAAGTTTGACTCTCATGCGCTAAAGGATTTGTGCCCAGAACGTGACGGAGAAAACATTTGTCCAGCATGTCCTAAGGTATAATAAAATGTTAACAATTATTCAACTAAATAGTGCTGCATTAAACATTTTCTATTTTGTTGATACCTGGATTTTTTATACCTGACATCAGAATATATTGAGAGAATATATTGATGCCAATTATATATTATTAAACTTTGATCTTTTTTTATTATTTTAAAGGAGAATGGTGTTTTATTTGAGTCTTTTGATGCTCTTTTTGGACTACCAAGAAAGAAGTTTTCTGGTTGTAGTGTCTTAGAACTTGTACGATCTGTAGTTTTCTTTGCTGATCAGCAAGTAGTGGATAATTTTGTTAACAATTATGAAGATAAAAGTTTACTGCAGTGCAATACATATGCAGTATTACTATTAGTGTATAATTTGTTAATATTTCAAAGTCACTGACAGATGTTACATTTAATTTATTAACATACTGTATGTACTGTTACTATCCATAGAATACTTAAAAAAAATTAATTGAGATTTTCTGCATTTCATGATATTTTTTGTATTGTTTTTTTGTTTTCATGTAGGATTGAAACAATTTCAAGGCTGGTAATGCTTTACGTTCAAGCCAAAGATTTGCAGGTCTAGACGAAACTGGGATATTTAGCAGGGCAAGCAGACATGAATTTCCGGAAGCTTTTTTGAATTTAAAACATGGTGAAAGGTAGTATGTGCAGTACAGTTTTTTATTATGTAGTTGGGGTGTCAAGTGTGTAAAATTTACCTTGCAGTAAAGTAATAGTAAGAGGGCTATTTAGAGTAGATCAATTAATTAATACAGTATTTCTTGGATTTAGAATTTCAATGCCGTTTGGCTAATTAATGACATGGTGTCAAAAGCAGAGGGTACAAATGTTAGTCACAACGTATTGTATGATATTTCTTGTATTCTCCACCGTCATTTGCGGGTAAATGCATGGGAGTATGTTGCTCTTGTGAGTGATAGATTAACATGTTCTTAAACATTTTTATTCTTTCCCAAGATTTAAACATGCCAAATATAATAACACATACTTACAACATAATAGACCTTATGCATCATGACGTCACAAGGTGTGATGCGCGCCGGGAATTCTGGTCTTAGTAGTCACCCATAGTGGAATCGAGGCACGTTCCGCCACAGATCTGTGGCGTACAGGTTATGTAGATTTATTTCCGCTGGTGTAATTTTGTGTTATATTCTTGATGATGCGTATAAACTATTTAACTATACGACGTAAATATCTAAAATTGCTACGCCGTCGAACCAGGCAAATGTCAAATGGGACTAGACAAAGTTTGTTCACAAGCAGTCTAATAGTCAATCACAACTCGCCACTATTACTATAATCTATATTTCTAGATAATTTTTAGATAACGATAAATAGAAAAGCGATAAAGATATTTGTATTAAAGTCATTATATTGCCTGGCTCGGGCAGCCCAGTGTGCGGTTATTTGTGTTATATAGCGAAATGCTTCGAGCATCAAATTTTGTATATTTTAGTCTGATGTACAAACATCTATGCGCATTTTAGTGGCGTAAAATATGTGGCGGACGGGCTTCCTCGATTCCACTATGGGTAGTCAGTGTGAAACTTTCAAAGTTTAAAGTTTCCTGCCATGACCATACTAAGACCAGCATTCCCTGCACGCATCAAACAGTAAAGTCCTTGTGATGTCATTATGCATTAGGTTAATGGTAGTATCCCTGTTTTAATTACTGTATTTAGAGATACCGGTATTACTTTACTTTAGAATTCAGCAGAATTCTCGTACATTTTGAACCATATTAAATTGGCTATCCCAATATTTCATGTTCATGGCCATAAAGCTCAATGTCAGGTGAATGTTTGCACTTCTTTCAGACCAGGCAAAGACAACCTAGCTAGAATCAACTAATCATTCTTAATTCATTTAGATTACGTATAGCCCTAGACAGGCAACAGGATTTGGACTCACTGATGGTGAAGTAATGGAGCGTTTGTGGTCGTATTTGAGGGGCTTTGCATCAATTACCAAGGAGATGTCTTCCTCAAAATGAATTGATGCATTAACTGATTGCTTGCTTCATTATGGTCAACAAAGTAAGTCAAAGATTGGCGGGAGGTTGAGAAGACGAATGGTACGAGCAATGGAACTACACAAAACAGCAGCAGAGACATTTAAAGAAATGGTGGATACTATTCAGGGTAATATTTCGTTTACGCTAAGTTCAAACGTCGAACTTTTCATGTGCCGAACCTGATGTTAATGAGCTAAAGCCTTTGTTTGAGATCATTTGCATTCGATTGGGCACATGAGAAGTTAGACGTTTGAAACAGGCCTTTGTCAAGAGTGGGAAAATGAGATTTATTTAGTTAATAGTTCACCATAGTTAAGCAGAAATTGCAACGGTTACAATTTATATGGTAGTTGGAAATGTTTCCATTTTAAAATTTATTTATATTTGTTATTTAATTAGATTTTGACATTTTTCAAATTGACACATGGCTAGCTGAGGAAAGAGAATATTTCTCGCATACACACACTGGAAATGAAGGTAATATACAGTATGTATGTAGATGTATAAAAATACAATATGACAAACACCCTATATTTATACTGTATATGTATTTCTTAAACATGGACTGGAGTAGAAACCTGACATGGCATGCATTCATAATCAGTATACTGATTAAACGTGGGATTTCTTATCATAGCTAAAGCGGTAGGGCTGGAGCTGTGGAAGGAGCAATATTTTGAGAAGCTGCAAAGATATTATTGTTTAAGGTTTGTTTATTTGCATAGTAGGTTTTTATAAGATATAACTTTTTTTTGTCTGAACAGTACCAGTCCTAATGTGCAAGCAGTGAAAGTTTGTTATCAAGAATTGTCATCGTGTACTCTGTGGTTTTTTGTTGTTTTTTTTAAATTCATTTTTAATTTAATTCCCGTATTGATTTAATTGTAGTAACCTTTACAGTAAATATAACTAAGCAGTATAGTAAGATAAGCTTGTAATGACATATAATTTTATTTTTAGATGGCCAAGCAATAGCGAAAAGAGTAAAGAGAGGGATAAAAAAGAACACAAAGACGATTAGACGTTGCTTAAAAAAAGGGAGAATGTTTGCAAGATATTGCATGAACTTGATGAGACCACAGAATACGGTAGTTTCACATTCAATGACGTTGTCTCTTAATTTGTATTTGAACAACATCGTATGCCTCAAACAGGTGGTAATGGTGCTACAGATTTTGCTTCACAACCACTCCGGCAGCAAATTCTGGATTGCCACCATCTGGGAGAAAAATGTTCTGAGGAAATTGGACTGCTCAAGACTGAGATTGATGAGTGTCGTGAAATTTTATGTTAATGACACGAACATTTTGCAGAATGTTGAAACTGACCTTCATTCCATGGGCGACATTGCGGTGGTGAGACAGGAACTAGAGCGACAGAAGATTCGTCTTGGCAACCTTATGTCAAATTTTCAACAATTTATTAATGTACAGAAACTTTTTGGTGATGGAATACAAACCTCGTACGTAATAACAGACGATATAAGAAGTCAGTATGACAGTGATAGCGATAACGTTGACAATGACAGTGATGATGATATGGTTACAGTGGTTTAGAACGCACCCATATACAGTGTTCAGCAAAGTACTCAGTGGCGAAGCCAGCCCGATAATTTAGTCCCGCTATGCAAATATTTTCGTGGAAATGGATAATTGGAAAATAATTTCTAAGGAAATGGATAATTATCATGACTTGAAATTTGCACAGCGGGACTAAATTGTCGGGCTGGCTACGCCACTCCTAGAGGTCCAGTAAGGATCATCTCTTATCGATCCAGTGTTACTACAGGAGGAAACCTAAACTGAACTAACTTTATTTATACTGGATAACCCTATCAGTTCTAAACTGTTCTTCCTAGAGGTCCAGTAAGAATCATCTTTTCTTGATCCAGTGTTCATACAGGATGGAACCTAAACTAAACTAACTTTATTTGTACTGGATAGGTCTATCAGTTTTAAACTGTCCTTCCTAGAGTTAAGTACTCAGAATTTTTACTTAAGTAGAAATGAAAAGTAACTCCTCAATTTTTACTATAAGTAGAAGTAAAAGTGCTGACTGAAATATGTAAATACAAAAGAAGACATTACTTCGTAAAGTAACTAGACCAAAAGCAAGAAAATATAACTACCAAAAAACTTTTATTTTAAGATATTATTCCTTTATTCTCTTGCATTTTTACCATATTATCCATACAATTGACAAATGAGCCTCATGTGTTTTGAACATAAATTGCTCTACAGTATAAATACACCTGTGAGACAAGATGGAAGATTATTTAGCGTAGTGGAAGTTTTAAGTTGTCTATCGTTAAGTGGAAGCACAGCGCATGCGTAAACACCCGAACCGAACGTTGTATCCCAGTAAAATTATTGTCTCCAATAAATTATTGGGATTGTCAGGGTTGGGGTTTGGGTCAGGGTCATTTTATATGCATGAAATGACAATTCCAGTAACTATTGGAATTATCAATCGTTGTAACCAGTAATTTAATTGGAATACAACGTTCGGATCGGTTGGCGTAAAGAAGGGAAGAACACGAGGAAGATTTTGTAGTTTTTTGTAGGAAAGATTATTTAAGTATGTTTATGTTCGTGTTTTATAATAAAATGTATTATAACCAGCGCATGAAGTGAGTCTTTGAGTAAAATCAATATAAAGGAAACAATTCTGAATATCGTACATGGTCCTTCGACACGGATAAGAACAGATTAATAACGCGAATATAAAGTAAACACTGTTGGAATTTGAAATCGGAAACACAACAAAACGCTCCACTGGTAAGTGGTTTTATCAGTGTTCTTTGAAATTGAAACTCTCGTTACGATGGCTGATGCCCAAGATTTAGCTAGGAAGAAAAGGGTTAGAAATGGCCACAGAACATCAACAAAACGAACAATATCTCTAGTGACTGATCTCTTGACAAGTGTTGATGATAAATCTAAGCTATCTCTTCATGCTGTGAAACTTACACTTTACAAGAAAACACTCGAAGATACATTAGTTGTATTTCAACAACAAGACAATGCTATTCTAGACCTAGTAGGCGATGATGATGTAGAACTTGAAATAGAACAAGCAGATATTCTAAGGGAAAACATGCAACCTACAATTTTTGAAATTGAAAATGCTTTAAATGAAATTGCACAGCCAACTGAATCTGCCAAGGGTGTTGTTGAGACCAACTCTACCCCACCCTCACCACAACAAAACTCTACCCCACCCTCACCACAACAAAACTCTACCCCACCCTCACCACAACAAAACTCTACCCCACCCTCACCACAACACAACCCTATGCCACAGGCATCACAAACTAACCAGATTGAAACAGTATTGGCCATGGCAGGTTTTGAAGAGGTGCAAGGCCCAGGGTTATCTGGTCATAGTGGAATTACAACTCAGTCAAGCCACCAAAATAATCAACCCTCTGTTAAACTGCCAAAGTTAAGCCTAAAGAAATTCAGTGGTGGTATAACAACCTGGTCCACATTCTGGGATACCTTTGAATCTGCAATACACAAGAATCCTAACTTGTCAGATATTGACAAGTTCAATTATCTTAATTCACTTTTTGAGAATACAGCAGCCGATGCAATATCAGGACTAACATTAACATCTGGGAATTATAACGAAGCAATTGTCATCCTTAAGAAAAGATTCAGAAATAAGCAATTGGCTATCAACAAGCATATGGATGCCCTTCTTAATCTTGATCCAGTTACATCAATTTACGACTTGAAGGGTCTCAGGTCATTGTATGACACAGTCGAGTCGCACATTAGGGCCCTTAAGTCTCTTGGTATACCATCACAATCATATGGTGGTCTTTTATTTTCCATGCTTATGAAGAAGCTCCCACGAGATCTGCGTATACTGATGGGTCGTGACATAAAGAATGATAACTGGGATCTTGACCGACTACTGGGACTACTTGAGACAGAAGTAGAAGCAAGAGAAAGAGCATCAAGCAACAGTACCTCCACAGATAATAGTAGTAACTCGCATCGTGACCAGAAATCTAAATATCGAGGAAGGCAACTTCCATCTGCAGCAGTCTTAAAGATGGACTCTTCTCCAATCACTTGTACCTATTGTCACGTTCACATACGATTCTGTGAAATTTGTACTGAAATCGCAACATGATGAATCCGAGATAAATCTGTCTGCCTATGTGGTGCCAAAGATATGCGAGCCACTTCAACATCAGTTCATTTCTCACGCCCAAGAAAGTTATGATCATTTGCGAAACCTGAATCTAGCTGATTGTTCAACAGGAATAGATAACTCAGAAGTTGACGTTCTCATTGGTTGCAACCAGTACTGGGATCTCGTGACAGGAGAAGTTAGAAAGGAAGGTAACGGGCCGACAGCGATTAGTACATGATTAGGATGGGTTCTTTCTGGTCCAATCGAAGATGAGCGCATGCCAGTCTTTCAACTCGCTACGAACCTCGTCACTACACATGTTCTAAGATGTGCAACATCACCCACCCAATCCCAAAACCAAGGAATTGAAAGAGACCTGAAAGCCTTTTGGGACTTAGAGTCGCTAGGCATACTGAAACAAGAAAGGTCAGTAAACGACGAATTTGAGAGCACATCACATTCAAGGATGGACGATACCAAGTAAATCTTCCATGGAAAGAAATCCTACATGATAATTTTGAGATGAGTCGCCTACGATTCATGAGCTTGCTACAACGATTGCAAGGAGAGCCAGAAGTACTTAAAGAATATGATGCAGTCATTAAGGATCAGCTGAGCCGAGGAATTGTAGAAATTGTTGACAAGGAAGATGTCGGTGAAATAGAAAAGGTCAATTACATACCCCATCATGGTGTGATAAGGCAAGACAAGCAAACCATGAAACTCAGAATAGTGTATGATGCGTCAGCAAAATCGAGTGGTCCGTCTCTAAACGATTGCTTGTACACTGGCCCTGCAATGACACAACATCATGGATATCATTCTACGATTGCGGAGTCATAGAATTGCCCTAGCTGGGGATATCGAAAAGGCGTTTCTTATGGTATCTATCGCAGAGGAAGATCGGAACGTCCTGAGATTCTTATGGTTCGATGACGTATGGAGTCAACACCTGAAAGTTATCACTCTCAGATTCACCAGAGTCGTGTTTGGTGTGTCATCCAGTCCGTTTTTGCTCAACGCTACTCTAAGACATCACATCGAACTGTATCGTTGAGAAGACCCCAAATTTGTAGACGCATTTCTGCGAGCTATCTACATCGTCGACCTTAACTCTGGTGGAAATGACGATGACTCTGTTTACACATTGTATAACAAGGCAAAGCTCCGACTGGCTGAAGGAGGATTCAATTTACGTAAGTTTGTAACTAACTCACCAGAGCTGATGAAGAAGATAGAACTCAATGAGTCTACGTTATCCAGCTAGCCGGCGAAGGATATTAGCACACGTCGCGACTCTAACCATTCTCCTGATGCTTTCAGTGAAAATAAGACCTATTCAAAGATTACACTTGGTACTGAGCCTACAAATTCTGGAAGTGAACAACGAGTTCTTGGTGTAAATTGGAACTTCATCGAAGATCAACTCGTTTTTGACTTAAGTAACATTGCTGAATTGGCCAAAGGCTGTAAAACCACCACGCGAAATGTTGTTCGACACTCTGCTAAGTTTTACGACCCGCTGGGATATATATCGCCAATAACTGTCCGATTGAAGCATTTGTTCCAGGAGTTGTGTGAAAGTAAAGTTGGTTGGGATGATGAGATCTCACACCTGATAAGAGTGAAATGGGAAAGACTAGTGGCAGAACTACTGAAGATGAAACGTATTCTTCTGCCCCGCTGCTATTTCTATAATATTAGCGAAAAGGTAATTTCTTCGACCATCCATGGTTTCTGTGATGCGTCAAAGATGGCATACGCAGCGGTGACCTACTTGGTAATCAGGACTGTCAGCAGTTCTTATGTAAGGTTTTTAGCATCCAAGACTAGAGTCGCCCCCATTGACAAACAGTCTATCCCTCGATTGGAACTATTATCTTGTCTTATCCTTGCAAGATTGCTGAAAGACGTGCAGGAAGCCTTACGTCACAAGTTAGAATTAAAGGATTCTGTTCGCTGGACTGATTCGAAAGTAGCGTTGTTCTGGATTAAGAATGAAGGGGGAAAGAGGAAACAGTTCGTTCAGAACCGAGTCATAGAAATCCGAAATTGGTTAGCCCAAATTCTTGGCGACACTGTCCAGGGAAAGATAACCCAGCAGACATACCTTCAAGAGGAATCAACCCCTCAGACCTTGCGGGTAGTATGCTATGGCACAGTGGTCCAGATTGGCTTAGTCAAACTGATACTGAAGAATTTGGAACACTGTGTGCCACCAGAAGAGTGTTTAGCAGAAATGAAGGTAACAAAACCATCAAATTTATTAACCCTTACACTGAGTGATTCTTCGCATGGCCTCAACGAGATCATAAGGTGCGAGCAATTTGGAACACTGCAACGACTTCTTCACGTGACAGTGTATGTTCTGCGGTTTGTGAAAGCAGCGAAAAGCAGAAAGGACAGTAGAATCGAAGATGATAGTTTAAGTGCAAACGAAATTAATGAGGCTCACACCCTGTGGATAAAGGATATGCAACGAGCGCTACCTGAGAAAGGGGAATTTGAACACTGGAAATTTCAGTTTGGACTTTATCGTGACGAAAGGAATGTATGGAGATGCAAAGGAAGATTAGACAAGGCAAACGTGCCATTAATGACGAAGCATCCTATCATATTGGACAAGAGCCATCATCTCACAACCCTCATAATTCGTGAATGCCACAGTAAGGTGATGCATAATGGTGTGAAAGAAACCCTAACTGAATTGTGATTGCAGTACTGGCTTGTTCGGGGATGGGCAAATGTGCTATCTGCCGCAAATTTGAAGGAAGACCTTATAAAGCCCCACCTGCACCTCTGCTACCCGAGTTCCGAGTAAACCAGGCACCACCCTTTACGGCAACTGGCATTGATTTTCTTGGTCCGCTATATGTGAAGACGAGAGAGGAAAATCCGAAGGTCTGGATCTGTTTATATACATGTTGCGTAGCAAGAACCCTGTATTTGGATGTCGTGCCAAATTTGACGTCACAAGGATTCATGAGGAGTTTCCGACGCTTCACTGCCAGAAGAGGAATGCCGTCAATCATTACAACGGACAACGGTGGGACATTTAAACCTGCGGCAAAGGAAATTATCAATGCTTTAAATCACCCTGATGTAAAGAGATTCTTTGCTGGAAGGTGCATAACATGGCATTTCAATTTGGAAAAGGCCCCTTGGTGGGGAGGATTCTTTGAAAGGCTCGGTCAAATCGACCAAGAGATGTTAAAAGGAAACCCTGGGAACGGCTAAGCTTACGTATGAAGAACTTCTCAGGGCGACGGCTGAAGTCAAAATGATCCTGAATTTTCGCCCTTTGTCGTATATTTCTACCGAGAACGTTGAAGAACCGCTCACGCCCTCATACCTGCTCACAGGACGAAGACTATTGAGTTTGCCAGAACCTAACCACAATTTGGACGATCCTGAATTTGATATTGACTTAGATAAAGATGATTTAACCTGGAGGATGAGGCATTTGAGCAATGTCCTAAATTATTTCCGGTCGAGGTGGAGAAATGAATATTTGATGGAGTTACGAGAATCTCATCGAGTTAATGAAAAATGAAGTGTATGCGAAACCGTCAGTCTTGGGGATATTGTGGTAGTCCACGACGAATTACGTCTTAGAGGACTTTGGAGATTAGGAAAGGTCGAAGGTTTAATCTCAGGAGCTCATGGACAGACTAGAGGAGCTGTGGTAAAGGTATTTTCAAGGAAAGGAAGGTCAACAACGATAAATCGACCTGTTCAGCGACTCTATCCTTTGGAAATCAGATCTACACCCAAAGAAGGTGAATTACCTGATGAAGCCAAGGATGACGAAACACCGCAAGTGAAGGTGACAAGACCCAGAAGAGCTGCAGTGATTGAAGCGGAAAATCAAAGAAAGAGATGGATTCGGGAACTTAATTTATGAAGATTTGGAACATTTATGTTGACATTTATAAGATTGAACTTTAGATATTAGATTAGTTTAACCACTGCATGTGATTTATTTCTTGACAATGAAAATTAGAAACATTCAGTTTTGTTGACCAACGAATTTGATTGGTCAACGGGGGGAGTGTGAGACAAGATCGAAGATTATTTAGCGTAGTGGAAGTTTTAAGTTGTGAATCATTAATCGGAAGGACAGCGCATGCGTAAAGATGGGAGAAGAACACGAGGAAGGTTTTGTAGTTTTTTGTACGAAAGAGTATTTATGTATGTTTATGTTCGTGTTTTGTAATAAAGTGTATTATAATCAGCGCATGAAGTGAGTCTTTGAGTCTAAGAGTAAAATTAATATAAAGGAAACAATTCTGAATATCGTAAAACACCTATGTGTTTACCAATAGTTGTTTTCTTTCATTGAATCAGCCAGACTTGGGCAAGTGTAAAATAACCCATGACATTGTACCAGTTTACGGGGGCATGTTGTTCAAAGCTAAGCCTTGGTTAAAATTCAACCCATGGTTTTAGTTTGTGTATTTCTGCATGTCTGTTTACTTTGAAACTCCAAAAAAGAAGATCTTATTGATCCAGACACGATTTCTGAAGAAATAATTCTAAATTCATGAATAAGTTGTTCGAAAATTTGCTTCTGCGGATTCTAGGTAAACCCAGGTTTAAGATTAGCAGGATTTCGATAAAAATAAGGTGTATTTTGGCAATATCTATTATACATACAACACCCTTAACACATACCAAAAAAATTACCCTGATTTCTTTAATATTTATGTAAAATAAGAACATTACGATAAAAATGAGGTGTATTTTAGCAATATCAACTGTATATGCAACACTCTTAACACATATACCCAAAATTTACCTGGATTTCTTTAATATTTATTTAAAATAAGAACATTTCGATAAAAATGAGGTGTATTTTAGCAATATCCACAGTATATGCAACACCCTTAACACATATACCCAAAATTTACCTGGATTTCTTTAATATTTATTTAAAATAAGAACATTTCGATAAAAATGAGGTGTATTTTAGCAATATCTACTGTGTACCAAATTGTTTGGCACACTCCATTATATAAATGTAATCGCTTCACCCATTGTTTTAAACGAATAATTTATTACAAAACAAACACACAAAACCCTCTCAAATCTCAACACCTTTTCGCTTCTCCTACACGTGGTCTCGTTCCGGTTTTTAGTCTTAATTCCTAGTATAGGAAGTGTCAATTTAGTTCCGGTTCTCCTAAATCTACTTCAAGTCCGTTCACCCTCCCCTAAAAATTAACAAAGTTCAATTTTTACACACAACTTACAAATATCAATGTCAACATGACCTATTGTCTCAAATAGCATCGTCTTCTGCTAATTCACGAATCTTCGCTTGTGCATCAGCAGCTGCCTTTCTTTTCTCTCGATTAGGTTCCTTTGTCGGCTCCTCTTCTTTCTTCACTATGGTCTCCTTTTCTGTACTTCTAATTTCGAGGGGACGAATTGCCTGAATAGGCCGTTCAAGTCTATTCCCCTTATGTAATAAAACCACTCCTCTGGCAACACCATCTGCTCCTCTTACAATAGGCTTTTCCAAGGTTTCTACTGCCATGTTGTAGGGGGTGCAAAAACATTGGGGCAAGCGTGCGGCCAGCAATGGCGCCCATAGTATTTTATAATGAGTGCGCGAATATTACCTTCTAAGATTTCGTCCTTTTACTGAAAAAATATTCGCTGAACCATCAAAATTATATTTTTTGGATGAAACTCGGATTTTTTCTGATGTACAGGCGAGATTTCATAATGATCTAAGCACGGGAAGTAATTAAATATGCCGGCTTTGTTCGCACACCTTGGCCGAGGTTTGAGCGATGTTTTTGAGTTGGTGTGATATGTCAACAAACAGTAAAGGGAAACATGGCATGTAATATGATATTATTAACCTTCAGCATGTGTGTTGTTTTCAATCGAACATAGAATCGATGATACCTTGCCACCAAGTCTTATTGAAATGGCAGCATCATTTCAATCAAAAATTGACATCGAAGAAACCCCACTGGAAGAAGCCACCAGACTTTTTCTCACTGAAGCCCAAATCAGCAAGGACCAAGTCAACCGGATTGAGCAGGAGACAAGAGAGCAGCATTCTAACCCCCTCTGGAGAAAGCAAAGAATTGGAAGGATTACAGCCTCTAATTTCCATAACGTTCACACAAAAACTGAAACAATCATTAAAAGTAAAGCCAAAAGCTCAAAGAAACCACAGTATAGCCCAATTGTTTACAAATTATTGAACAAATCGAACAACATGTCCCACGTGCCTCAGATAAAGTGGGGGGGGGGGGGGGGTGGAACATGAAAAAGATGGCATAAAGTCCTTTTTGTCAGACATTGCAAGTCAGCACGAGGGTGATTTAGAAGGTTTTCAGCAGTGTGGCTTATATGTAAAAGGTGATCACCCATACCTTGGCGGCTTCCCCCGATGGTTTGTTAACCTGCAAATGTTGTGGTCTAGCTACAGTGGAAATCAAGTGCCCATATTCTGAGGCATGACAACATCATGGAGAGAGAAGTTTTTGAACGTGTAGACTTTCTTGAAGAGCATGATGGTTCTTCGCGTCTGAAGCATTCTCACAAATACTACACACAAGTTCAGGCTCAAATGTGGGTATGTGGTGTGAGGCATTCTTTCTTTGTGGTAGGGACCCTTGGTTATCCACCTCTGTATGAAGAAATCATGCTGGACACTGCTTTCATGACAAAGGTAATAAACAACCTCACCTTATTTTACAAGGCATATGTTGTGCCCTGCATGTTAGGCTATCGCAATTTATTGCAGTGTCCAAAATGCGAAAAGGTCATTTTGGATTTGGCTGAGTTGAATGTCACTGCAACAGAAAGAAGTATTTGTTGTGATACATGCAAGACTTGGTGGCATTTGCCGTGTGCAGGCCTGACTAAAGTTTGTGCTGAGTCCTTGGACACATGGATTTGCTTCAGTTGCCTCATTGACAATGCTGGTCCCATTGACAATGACAATGACGATGACAATAGTGATCTTGGTGATGGCAGTGCTGACCATGAGGAATCTACCTTATGTGACCTGGAGCTACTACTTCCCAAGGTATTCCACACAAGTCTAGCAAAGTGAACAATGTTTGTTCAGTATGCCATATGCTTTCAATCCCAGTTGGTGGAGAACATATTTGTTCTATTTGTAAAAGTGCTGTGCATGCTTGGTGCAGTAATCATGAACAAATCACCAGTTCATCTGACTTAGTTTGCAATTACTGTATTGCAACTTAGACTAAAATTAAAGAAAAACATTTCATTGATTTCATGTTTTGTGTATATACCACCATTCATAATTTACATTTTTGAGACATTTACCATATTTCCTCTATTTAGCCTAACCTTTCTTTAGCTCCCCTTCCAATAGACTGCCACCCAAAAGCTATCAAAAGTAAATAAGCACCTATGTTCAATTAAGCTCCCACCCTCTATGTAGACTATGTTGTGTAATTTACAATATTCAAGGAACCAACTTTGTAGAAAAAAGCCCCCACTCTCTATTTAGCCCCCCTTCCAATAAGCCCACACTCAAAATACAGCAAAAAGAAATAAGCCCCTGGGGGGGGGGGGGGCTAAATAGAGAAAATATGGTAAAAATATTATTTAATTTGTGTAAAATACCACAACTGTCAGTATCTTGAATAACCTTTTAAGATTTCAGTCAAGCAAGTTTTATTTTTTCTCAGAAAATTGCAAAACATTCAAAGGCACCAACCCAAAATCAACAAAGGGACTAACATAAATGAACATAAACAGTAACCTGTAAAGATTTATTGTGATAAATGTAAAAGCTGGAATGGCGGTAGATGGTTCAAATGGACTTTATGGCTAATGACATCATTTCTTGGTCATACATAAAAATGTAAGACTACTTAAATCATCTATCATATTGAATTTATGTACGAAGAATTTTTGTTGTGAAAGGTATGCAAGTACTCCCATTTACTTGTTTTACTACATGTTTTAAGTTGGATTTTTTAATATCAACAGATTCTTTTTTTTTGGCACAATTTTGATGTCACAGGCATAAAGTCTAATATTGTAATGAATAATTGATACTACTGATATTGATAAATTTATTGTATAAAAGTTTAAGTGCAAGGATGCTAAAGTCAATGGCAGAAATGCATTTCCAGGAGGGGGATGCAGTCTTTTAAAAAATTTTTTTACTCATCTACACCCCACCAAAAATATTTGACATGTGTACCCCTGAAACTATATATACAAAGCGCCTCAATGCCATCGACTTGAACACCATTATTACAAGTGACCTCTAGAGGTAGCTGCATGACTTCGTGTAGGTGGTATATCGTTGCGATAAAATCGAAAATTGTTTTTGCACTCATTGTCAGAAAATTTGTCAATGCAAAACTTGTACTTTCTGTAACACATATTCAGCTTTTTGGTTCATATAATTCATATAGCAACATGCAGTCGTCCACATCAAGAAAACCATCGGCATGAGAAAGTAACAGAGCGTCTCTGATGTTTGGCATCATGAAAAATAAACAAAATTGGACGCTGCTTAACGAAAAACTGTTTTTTAATCTTTAAGAAGATTTTCTGCGCATTTTTTTGTAAATGTCACCCTATTGTAAGGACAAATTAACTACAATGAGAACGGCGACAGCAATGCCTCATTCCAGCCCCTTCAGCATAGATTGAAATTGCCGTCGTCGTTGTCGCATTGTAAGGTCCCTAATACCGCAGGCGTGCCTCAGAGCACCTCCTCAAATGAGGAAGATTTTACTAAACAGTTAAATGAAATTCTGTTACGTATAAAAATCTGACATGTATGAAATTTGTAAATTCTGTCGGTCACAATTGCTGTAGCAAACATACATAAACAATTCTTTGCCTCTTTAGAAAAGCCTAGAGGACAATGACCCCTTACAGGAAACATTGAATGTTACAGTGGTAAGAAATCATATGATAACAATAAGTTCACAACATCAAACATTTGGGACAAAACTTCCCCTCTTTTCTTTGTAGAATGAATGAAGTTGAAATACTGCTTTTATTCCACAAACTATATATCCACTACTATTATCCTAAAATATTTTAAATACAAATTTAATTTTTGCCACAATTAAAATAAATTTTAGATCAATGTTTTTTCTGATTTTATAATCTTTCTTTTGTAATGATTGACATTTACAGTTACCTAATCACAGAAACTACTTAGTGCATGACAAATGATGAAATATTCAGATTCATACGAGTAGCCGAATAAAGCAGATAAAAAACTTTAACATGGTGTCAGGATCGGGACAAAATAATATACAGAAAAAAAATGAATAATAAACTAAGTCCTCCGAAAGAATTAAGGTTTGATGGACACACTGGGAACGCTGGATGAAAGAATTTAATTTCTACATGACCGCTACGGAATCAAATGAGAAACATGAAGATGTGAAAACCTCGAGACTACTCACGGCAATAGGGGAAAGAGTGCGAGAGATATACCATACGTTCACCTTTGCGGAAGCAACAGAATCCATGAAGCTTGACCCAGTAATAGTGAAGTTCGACAAGTATATAAAGCCCAAAAAGAATATTTCATACCTTTATACAAGTTTTTCTCGTATAAACAAAATGAGGACCAAAATATTGATGATTATGTCACCAAACTGAAACTTAAAAGCAGTCATCGTAAATCCAAAACGTTAAAGGAGAGCCTCATCAGAGACCGAATCATTGCTGGAACCAAAGACAAGAGAGTTCAAGAAAGACTATCACGTGAACCTGATCTCACACTATACAAAGCAATCACTATCTGCAGAGCAGCTGAGGAAACCAAGAAACAGTCTGAAGAAATGCAAGCACAATCGCCGTCTTCAAACATTAACCAAGTACGCTATAGGAGATCGAGAGGTAAGCAAAATGAGCGAAAACAACGTGAAAATCAAACAAACAAATGCAAGTATTGCGGTAGTCAACATGATAAAGGACGGTGCCCCGCTTTTGGAAACTATGCAAAAAATGCGAGAAATGCAATCACTTTGCTAAAGTATGTAGATCCAAACAAGCAAAGAGAGTTGAAAATGTCGATAAGGAAAGCGAGCGTGATTCAAGTGATGAAAACACCAATGGATTCTTTGTTGATACTGTAAGCCAAAGTGAGAACCCTCAATCACAAAATAAAACTACTGACAAACAATACAACATCGAGATGCGCTCAAACCAAGATGACCAGACAGCGTGGTTCATATCAATCAACACCTCCGGATCAGATATCAACTACAAAATAGACACAGGAGCACAAGCAAATATAATTCCTCAATGCTTATATAATAGTTTAAGAAAAAAGCCCAAACTGCACTCAACGAAAGAGAAACTCTTTGCATACGATGGATCAGAAATACCTGTTGTTGGTAAGTGTATAGCAAGACTAAAACCCAAAAGAAATGCAGATTATCCTGTACAATTCTTCGTAGTGTCAACTAAATCATGCCCGACGTTGGGACTTAAAACATGTCGACAGCTCAATCTGATTAAGTGGATTTGGCAAATTAGCCAACCACATTTAAACGTCAAGAACATTCCAGAAGAATATTCGGAAGCATTTGGAGAAATTGGGTGTTTATCTGGTGAATATCACATCAACCTGACGCCAGACGCTATTCCTGTGGTACACCCCCTGCGTAAAGTACCATACTTGTTGAAAGATAAGCTAAAGAAGGAACTTGATCGCATTGAAAAAATGACATCATTGAACAAGTAGATGAACCATCAGACTGGGTTAACTCTATGGTTATAGTCGAGAAACGTGACGGAAAATTGCAAATATGCCAAGATCTACACGATTTAAACAAGGCAATAAAAAGAGAACATTACCCAATGCAAAGCGCTGAGTCGATTATGGCAGACATGGCTGGTGCCAAATATTTCTCTAAATTAGATGCGTCAAGTGGGAATTGGCAGATCAAAGTGGATGACGAAAGCTCGCAGCTTCTAGCATTCTATACCCCATTTGGACTGTATAAATTCAAGCGACTTCCCTTCGGCATCCTAAGTGCCAGTGAAGTTTTCCAGAAGAAAATATCCCAGATTATTGAAGGAATTAATGGCTGTGCGAACGTGCAAGATGACATAGTCGTATAGGGAAAAACAAAACACGAACATGATTTCGATTAGCAGAAACACTCGATAGGATTAATAAATCCTAACTAAAGCTGAACAAAGGGAATTGCGTCTTTGGGACCACAGAAATGACCTTTCTTGGTCACGTCTTCTTGGACAAACGAGTAAAACCAGACCCAGCAAAGATTAAAGCGATCACGGAAATGCCAACACCAACCAACAAGACTGAGTTGCAACGTTTTTTGGGGGGATGGTTACATACCTTGGCAAGTTCATCCCAGATCTCTCATCGAAAACAACCCATCTACGACAACTACTAGAGTCAACTGTTGAATGGTATTGGTCCGAGTATCAAGAAAAAGCTTTCGAAAGATTAAAGACTGAAATATCTTCAAGTCCAACTCTCAAATACTATGATTGACGTAAAGTAGCTAGACAGCACATATTATATAAAGTTATGTTGAATATGAAAACACGAAGAAACTTTATAAACTTCAAATTAGAGCATTGACACTTCAAGTGCTTATTGAACATCCACGAAGAGGGGAATGTAATGATTGACATTTACAATTACCTAATCACAGAAACTACTTAGTGCATGTCGAATGATGTAATATTCAGATAAAAAACCATGACATCTTTAATATAAAATCTCACATTTTAATCAATTAAAAACATCAAACGTCAGAAATCTCACGAGAGGTTTCACAAGAGATCTCGCGTTAAATCTCATGGGAGATCTCACGTGAGATCAAGCATAAAACATCAAACCCGAGAATATAAAACTCACTCCTCGCTTCACAGTATGCAGAACATATACTTTGTCGTTTTAACCAATCAGAGGACGTTGAATGTTGGTGAAAACGCTGTCGTCAAACAGAGAACACACATAAGGTGTAACTCTCAAAGTGCAATCAACATGAGTTCAACATCTGATCAACCAAGCGGCAATATAAAACAGGCCAAAGAGAAGCAATACACCGAGGACCAATATCGCGCAATCCAAAAACAAATCCCAAGACTAAGACCTAACACGCCTCCCGTTTGCAAAAATAAACGAAGTTACGAATTGATCACATGACGAACAGCGTCAGACACAGGGAAAGTGTTTTGCAAATGCCAAATCTGCCATAAAATAACCAACGACTATCGCAATCTAAACGAACATTGCAGAATACACACAGGAGAAAAACCATACCATTGCACAGTTTGTGGAAAAGCCTTTTCAGATAAAAGTGATCATGATGTTCACTACAGAATACATACCAGAATAAAACCTTACAAATGCAATGTCTGTGGTAGGGCATTTCGCAGCTCAACAAAATTAAATTCTCATTCGTGTACGCGCAAGTCATATACATGCGACCTGTGCGAGAAAACGTTTTGAGATTTGTGGAAATTACGGTTTCACGAAAAAAAATATCATGGAGGAGGGGATATGGACATACGATTATTTCCCTGTCAGTATTGAACATTATTAAACAATTTTGATTAATTTTAAAAACATTCGAACAGTTCTAATTGAAACATTTGCTTAACATACAGTTCCATTTAATGTATAAAATCTTTTCGTTTCGGAAGATCTCACGTTACATCTCACGTTACATCTCACAGGAAATCTCACGGTCACTATAATGATGTCATCCTGCACAATTACTTCTGCCGCCAAAGATACCTGATTGGCTACTTGCGCTCTTACACTTCATAAAAACAAAAAGTCAATGTGAACAGTCTAAAGTCTGATACAGTTCATTAAAAACGCAACTGTCACTAAGAGTCTACATGATATTTTTGTTTAAAAATATAAGTGCATCAACAACGGCTGGCTTAAGCGCGGTACATTTCTTTGAGACGACAAGTCCAGTATTACTAAAAATCCGCTTGCTTGGCACAGACGTTGGCGTAGCTGCTAACACTCTGGCAGCAAGGTTCCACACGAGACGGTTTTCTTTCCACCACATTAATGGGTCTTCTGACAAATCGATCGGTACCCCGTTGCTGAGCTGCTGAATCTCCCTATCAATCTTTTGGTTCTTTTCTGCACGAGATTCTTCTTGGCCCGTAGATTCTCCAGAGCTGTTTGACGATTTTCCTTTATCAAGCAGCTCTTCCTCTGACTTGGACTTCTTTGGTGGTGGCAAGATCTCTGTTTCCAATGAAGTGGTAGAGGCAACGTCGCTGCTTGCAGGTAATGATGGCATGACTTTTACGGTCTTTGCACTCCGCTCGGTTTTGGTCAGAACTGACAGATCACGAAACCTGGCATCCATGAATGAAGCCAACAAATAAAATGAAACTGTTTCACAGGTGTTGGTTTTCTTCACCGGTAACATCCAATTGGTTGAGAAAGATTCTGTCAGTCAACGACTGGACGAGGGTGTCCCTAAAATGCTGACCTAGAGGAGGTGTTGCCCGCCGTCGGCCGTCAATTACCACACGCTCGAACATCATGGCTTTCAATAATTGTTAAACTAGACTGGTAATAATAGGGAGGCCAAAACTCGATCAGAACGTTTTGAATCAGTGCAAGTCGCCTTAATTTTTAATTTGAATATTCTCAAAATTTCTTCCTGCAATTTTTTAATCCGGGAAAGAAATTAACTCATTTCCGCATGACGCTGAGTGGTGTTTATAGATGATCTGATTATCCAATTACTGTTGAGCATAATCAATTGTGGAAAAATGATCGATTAATTGCGAGCAGCTCTAACGTGAGTTAAACACATATGCTTCAAACAGCTTACCATCACAGATCTTTAGGAGCAAAATTAACATGTATCGGATAGTCACAAAACAATTTGTACATATGTTAAAGTGTATGATTTAATGTTGTCAGAAGCGACATTTTAAAAATTTAAATGCTGTGCATGGGTGTCAAACAATCCTGGTATTGAGACTACTTTTGCACATTCGCAAAACAAAATTAAGACATATAACTATTAAGTTTTTCTCATTCAAGCGAAAAGATTTTGGCAAATAGTGAACGTGCAGGTCTACAAGTTGGCATGATTGAAATATTCCACCAGCTGTATAACATATATCTTTTTGGCAGTTTTTTGAGCAATGAGTTTTACACCTTTGGTCCAGTTGGCATGGAATGACCCCTAAATAAGGAGTTCAGTGCAAGGCAAAATTGGCTGCAAGGTGTACCGGCTGGGGAAAGAGTTGAAAAACTACTGAATGCATATCCTTGTTTTAAAGACCATATTGACGTATGAAACTACTATAGCTATAAAGTTAGCACAAATGATATTTTTTAAATATGTTGTCAACAATGCTCTTGTATAAGAAATTAATAATGTGTGCTACTCCAAGTATTCAATGTTCTGATTAGTTCAATAAAATCATTTCTACATGCATAAAAATCATCATGTTGTTGCAAGCTGTCAACAAGTTGTTCAACGCCTGTTGAGATCAGGATGTAGCAATGTTGTTGTTGGGGCAGCATTCAACAACCCAGGTTGTCAATTTGTTCCCGGTTGTCAGAACAATGCTGTTCCTGGTTGATGAGACAATACTGTTCCTGGTTGTTCAAACAACAGTACTGTTCCCGGTTGATGACACAATACTGTTCCTGGTTGTGCAAACAACAGTGCTGTTTTCGGCTGTCAGAACAATACTGTTCCTGGTTGTTCAAACAACAGTACTGTTCCCGGTTGATGACACAATACTGTTCCTGATTGTTTAAACAACAGTGCTGTTCTCGGTTGATGACTCAACAAGCCTAAACAATGCTGTTAGAACAACTAAAATAAACATGATAACAGTAATGTTTTTTGCTGACAACAACTTTGAACAATCTTGTTAAAGCAACTGGTGTCTCGCGCCTTTTCCCGATTGCGAGGGGCAGACTTGCTGCAAGTTGCAAGCGGCAGACTTGCTGCAGTTGTCGAAATCAAGCTTGCATATCATATTGACAAAACTATAAAAAAAACCACAGGAAATAAATGATTTGCTTTATTTCATCCGCCTTCCAGTATATACTCGTATACACTTGTGATTTACATTAAAGGACATTAACAACAAAAAATTTTATTCCTTATATCTATTATACTTACCTATAGAATACTTAATTACGCATTTTCGTGAGTCTATCGCATTTAGTTGTTGAGAAAATTTGAAGAAATGTTGATCGTATGGCAGCCATTTTGAAAATAAAGCGTTATGCTAATTTATGCAGAATAACTTTGCTGACGTCATTGGTACGGTAGGCCGAATTTTGCAATATAAATTATTATTACTATCACGTTTCAGTAGGAACATTTTGCCAAAAAATAAAAGTTGCTGAGCAAAATACAATTAAGTAATTGTGCAATACCCAAGTATTACTGTTCTCCAAATATGTTATTAACATTATTTTGAATAAACGCATCTATCACAACTGTTATATGCGCCGAGATGTCAGATCCCATGCTGGGCGTCTGCCAATGTGCAAACACACACACACTCTCAGTCATACATTTCACTGACTTCAATTCAAACGACATATCATTTGGCATATTAATATATCAAGAAATGTATACCTTGTACATTATAACATATCAGTAAAAAACAAGACTTGATATAATAGAAACATCGCTTGGAACATCGAACGCGACTCGCAGGCACAATATGCCAACATAAATTATATGCGACACTGTTACATATACTGGGACTACCAGAGCTTATACTTTGTACCCAAATTGTTTAATTAAAAAAAGACGGCCGAAAGGGTGTCGAATAGAAAAACGTGTGTGGGCTTTCAACTGACCTAGACGGCTAGTCGCCAAGTTTGGAATTCATTTAGCCATTTAATGATGTCGGAAAGGACAATAAAAAACATTAGCGCATAATGCGCATTCCTATGCAATAGTGGGAGTTCAAAGGAAGCAATTGAAATCTTGTTTGGGTTTACCGACACTTGCCACCCACACATTTTTGCGACACTTTCTGACTATATATATTCATTCATCCGGATACACCTTGGTAATTTCTGTGAGGTCTAGCAATTTAAAATCGCAATTATTATTGTTGCTGTATATATAGGCGCTGACAAGTTCTAGATAAGGATAATTTGTTTGCGAAGGAGTTATATGTCCCGTTGCAAATTTTGCTGCTTCACTTGCATGCAAGGCCAAGGCGCAACCTGTAGTGTCCGGTATACAGTTGCAATAGTGACAGCCAAAAAGATCCGAGTGAAATACGTTTCTTTTCATTTCCAAGCGGAAAATCCGTAGCCCAACAACAGAGAAGAAAGGTATCGGTTGAATTTTGCAAACGCAAAAAGTTTAATCCTTCGTCGTGCAGTAGAATCTGCTCACGGCGTTTCACAGAAGACGCGTACGAGAAAGGGCATTCGCCACAGTTCCTTGAACAAATCGAGTGCAAGGAAGCGTTTTGTGTACGATTAAGAAGTGATGCCTAGCCCACATTGAACAAACCCTTGGTAGAGGCAAGCTCAAGCAAACTAAGAACTTCTACGGCAAGAAGACAGCGAGAAAAGGTAAGTCGAGTGCTCGATCGATAAATTTATTTTATAATTTTTAAGACCTGATGAGAAACGGTTGCGAAAAGGTCCCCTAATTTATGTATATTTTCCCACTTAGATTGCCTACTGTACTTAACCAAATATTGTACATCAAAACCCTTTAAATGTATTTTATATGTGTTGGCCAAAAATGTTATTGTAATCCCACATATGGTAATAATTTTACACCCCCCCCCCCCCACAAAACAAGCCAAGACAATATAAGTGTATAATGAAAATGCTTAAATTATTAAAAGTTTTCCCTATATAAAATTACCAAAATTCCTATCTTTTTCCCCTATATAAAATTAATCTTTCAAATATTCTGCAGGATATGTACAGTTGATTCTAAATGAAGTCATGAAATTAAGGAGTTAGTACCAAAGCTTGAAGAAGGCCAAAGCCCATGCACATGATATGCTACCTACTGAGCCACAGTCTCTTGTTGCAAAGTACTTGACAGGAAAGGAACGCCCTTCAAAGGAACAGGTAGTGGCCAGCAGAAGGTCACGTTTCAGTAAACCAGCCTTACCTACAAGTGAAAAAGGAAGGTCACAAAATAAGCCCTGTGCTTGTAAGGGAAAGTGTGCTACACGAAAGTGCAACTGTAGGAAAGTGGAAGTGTTGTGTTACAGCAAATGTAACTGTACATCAGCAAAGTGTGTAAACCGTGAATGAGATATTTGTGCGCTTTCATACTCAATGTAAATACTAGTATTACTATTAGCTTAACCCATTGATGTGCAATAATTTGCCCTTCTTTAGTATCTATTGCGTCAGACAATTTTACTGGTCAAACAAAGGAAAAGTCTTGGACGTTAATGGGTTAAAAATGTGGTATTCATTAGAGTTATGTAGAAAGTATTATTGTTTCCCCATTTTGAGGTATTACTGTAAAGGCGAAAAGGATTTGTATCATATTATTTAGTGTATCATTCTGGGGTTTCCACCATCGCACTCAACTATTCACTATTTTAAAAGATTCTTTAAATTGCCCTAGTCCAAGAGAAATATATATTAAATGGGGAAACACGTCGCTTTTGCCCACAAGATTTGGACTTTTGGAAATAGTATAAATAATTTAAATATATATAAAAGTAACATAAAAGATTACCGTTTTGATGTTTTGGCATATTTGAAATGCGTGTATAGGCCATCAGGCGACGCAAAGCGTTCTCGTATCCTTGAATAAACACACGCAGGAAATGGTCTTCGCCTTTTCTTACCCAAAATCTGGAAAATCCACCGTGAACATCGTTGATATGCCACTAAACGATACAGCTTGTGTATTTTCTCCAGATCTCCATCATCTAAAGGCCAATTCTCTTTGAGATAGCGGCAAACATCTATCTTCAGTACCCCTTCCGACAACATGTTGTCTCGAAAGTCCGGATGTATTGTCAAACATTCTTCGCCAAGTGCTTCTGTTTGATCAAGAAGCACTCCGTATTCGTCGTACTCCACCGCTTTTTCGTGGCAACAAAAACACTCAATAGCCTTAGTTGACAACGCACAATGACCACATTTGCACCAGCTTAGGTTTTCAAGGCGCCAAGCGTTTGCCCTTTCGAACTCGTTATCGACTTCCTCCTCAGATGAAGACAACACACTGCTTTGTTCCGAATCGCTTTCATCGCTAAAATTTGAGGTTCCTGCGCCAGCTACTGGCTCAAATTGGTAGGGTAACACTTCTACTTGATTTTCGTGGATATTTTCCATTACAATAAAAAAACGACACAATTTCTTATAAAATCTCACAAACCTCTATAAACCTGTGTAGAAAATTATATTGTTGTTTTGACGCTGCCCTACTAATGACGTCACATCGGGTCATGTGACCCAAAGATAATTTCCAAGATGGCGAACGAAAATCAAAATTTAGGTGCATTAATATGTGAATAACTTTTGAACAAAAGAGTTTGGCAAGAAATTAATATTATATTTATTCTTAGATGAGTAAGTACTTCTAAATTACGCGATAAAAATTTTCGTTGCCAATGTCCTTTAATCATTATGTAAAAATAGCATTACGCCGTCTAAAACTACAATCTATTTAAAACATTAACATTAAAAACCGTTAAGAACCATTTTATTATCAGCAGGCTAGCTAAAACATTGTCATCTGTTAGCACAGTCTTCTTCTTTTTAGTATTTTTTAGTATGTTCCTCCATATAATGTCAATATTTCATTTGCGTAGGATGGTCAAGTCTAAGATCATCATGCATCACTTTTAACTCCTTAAAATTCTACAGAGAAATTTCAAATAGAATTATTAATCTCAGTGGATAGCATTGCAAAGTTTGAATCTTTTCTAGCTAAGTATTTTATATTTTAGTAAAGTATATTATATATATTGACGCAGAAATTTATTTTAAAGATGCGTGCATTATCAAAACTGCTCAAAAAACAACAAAAGTACCGAAATTACCTGCTTTTCGCAAATGCTCTCAACACTATTAGAACTATTCTAACTTGTACACGTTTTAAATAAAGAACATGCATTGAGATGACAATTACCTTATGTATGGTGCAGTTGTGCCACATGCAAGCTTGACTTTTCTTTGTCGTTTTCGCTGGGATACTGTTAAATGTCTTTATAAATATCTGAAGCATGAAATGTCTTTTCACCTATGAAAATGGTAAGAAACATGATTAAAATGTCATGATTAAAACTCCCATCTATACACCAAGTAAAGAACTATACTTTAACTGTACCTCTATTTTTTCGCTTCAATCTCTATTCAACCTCTCAAAGACTTGACATCTTCTGTTGTTTTTTTTAAATATCTTTCTTGCTGTTTGTCAAAAAATGACGAATACGGTCTGATCTTGATTTGATTGGTTGTTAGATTGTTCTTGAATTTTAAAAGCCAATCAAATGCTGTATCGACTATTCGTGACAATTTATCATTAACAAAAATAAATGAAGTCACTGCAGCGAAATTTAATTTTAGTGCGGCTTTACTTTAAATGTCAGGAATAGTTTTTCTTACGTATTTTTAACATTTTTCAACCAATGTTCGAGGATAGATTTCAATTATTTTATGCTGACGACTGTTAGGTCTGTCAGCCCTTGTATATAAATACAGGCTAGCTTTGACAAGACTTGTTATTCACAAGTAAGTTTTTCAATAACTTGCAGAAAGGCTGCATTAAAATATTAAATCGCATCAAGTCTGATTTTCACTGCTAATTTGAAGCAACTGCTGCTGCAAATTTGCAGTGAAAATCAGACTTGATACAATTTAATATTTTAATGCAGCCAACTTATATATTCTTGGGTTTCACTAGGGCATTTTGCAGTAAATCTGAGTGGGGGTCAACCCAAAATGAATTGACCATAATACTATACTGGAGAGAACAAATCTTACAAAATTGCACCTACATATTTGCTGCCAAAAAAAAAGGTCGACACATACAGTGGAAAATTATTTCCCTCCAATGACTGTGTATCGATTTTGGGTTGACCCCCAGTGATATTTATGACGTCACGTGAAACCCAAGAATTATTCAATTTGCAGCAAGACTCTCTTGTATCAGCACTGATGCTTTCAACAAACTTGCTGCAATTTGTGGTTTCAGTCTTGCAGCAAGTCTGTAATATCAACTTGCAGCAAATCTGAAAACATCAACTTGCAGCAAGTCTGACGAACGCATCAAGCCTGATGCAATTTGCGAAAATCAGATTTGCTGCAAGTTGTTATTGCAGACTTGCTGCAAGTTGTTTGAACAACTTGCAGCAAATCTGAAAAAGTCAACTTAGAAAAAGTCCACAACTTGCAGCAAGTCTGTGGCATTTCTGGCAATGTAATGCCAAACAATATTGTTCTGACAACATTTAACATCTTTGTTTTATCAGTATTGTTGAGCCTTGTTCCAACAACATCGAACAGCATTGTTTATCCATCAAGTCCAAACAATATTTTTACAACAGTATTGTCGAGGCATGATAAAACAACAATGCCTAACAATATTGTTCTGACAACATTTAACATCGTTGTTTTATCAGTATTCTTAAGCCTTGTTCCAACACCATCGAACGGCATTGTGCATCCATGAAGTCCGAACAATATTGTTACAACAATATTGTCAAGGCAAGATAAAACAACAATGCCTAACAATATTGTTCTGACAATATTTAACATTGTTGTTTTATCAGTATTGTTAAGCCCTTGTTCCAACAACGTGGAACAGCATTGTTCATCCATCAAGTCCAAACAATGTTGTTTCAACAGTAATGTTCAACCATGATAACAACATTGTTCCGGTGTTGTTCAACCATCATGTGCCAACAACCTGTTCAATTTTTGGCCGTGTAACAGATAATTGAGGAAGCCAGAAGAGTTTTTGGCTTTGAAAGCTCTGGAGATAGAGAAACTTTTAAGAACAACTGTATTAAACTGCTAGTTGATGAAATTGAAACCATCATCTACTATGGAATTAGTGAGGAAATAAGCCCACAAAGAAGTCCAAAGACAAGTAAGTGTTTTTATGAACACTCTGACTGATTATGCATGGCATGCACTTGAGTGTTTATTTGCTAAATCATTTTACATTATTAACTCATTAACTGGCAACGTGCCCCAGTGTGCCTTACTTGTTTTTTTACTTGCCTAATGCCAGACAATTTTACTTGTCAGTGGGGAAGCTCTGCCACTGAATGAATTAATCATCAACTCAGAACAATCTTCCCAATATCAGCTGACTTCACTCAGTGTGGTGATTTTACTACCTGGTAAGAGTTGTCCACATGTAATGGGTTTATTTTATTGGAAATCTCAATGCTTGGATACAGGATTTAACTTGTGGGGCTGCATGTGAAGTACTTATATGTAGTTAAATATTCAATGAGATTGATTTACTTTTGCAGATTCCAAGATCATGCATGTTTTGCAGAACTTATCATTGATTTTTATCACTAAGAAGCAGCCAAAAAAAATATTGGACTTAGTGTACCAACTAAAGGTTAGTTGTTTTTCTACAATTGTCTTTGTATTATTTTTTATTGTAGTTGCTCCAATGCACTCTATTTTCAAAATAAGCATTTGTTGAGACAGTGGGAGGAGAACTTTGTGACAAAGGCAGTGAGAGAGCTGTACATGTTGTTGAAATAATTTGAATTGTTCTAAATTATGAGTTAAGCTGACTTGGCTGTTTGGTTGCTATAATTTGAGAAAAAACATTTTACAGTTTGACCATATCTAATATTCATTAAATCCCATTTCTTTGTCAGGACCATGAAGATTCTGAAGTCTGGTGCTTAAAGCATTCAGGAAATGTACCTGTTCTTCTCCTCGAAAAGAATACGTGTTACATCATTGTTGGCAAAAAGATTGTTTCACAGTTGGAGGAGGCAAAGCTGGACGAAGGGGTTCTTGCCCTATTGGCAAGTTTTTATTTGTTAGATTTTGATTATCCTCGCCATCATGAAATTGGCTTAACCTTCATGCAACAACATTTGTTTAAAGACACGAATGTTCCAAATGACATAACTACATCCTTTAATTTAAATATGTTTTGGGTGAAACCAGGATTATTCATCCCTTACAAAAATAAACTATAGTTTTTTGACCAAAAACTATAGTTTTAAAAACTATAGTTTTTTAAAACTTTAGTTCTTCAAGAAAACTATAGTTTTTAGACCGAAAAACTATAGTTTTAAAAAAACTACAGTATTTTGAAACAAAAACTATAGTTTTTGTAAACTTTAGTTCTTCAAGAAAACTATAGTCTTTTCAAACCATAGTGTTCAAGCAAACTATAGTTTTTTTAACATATATTTCTTCAAGAAAACTACAGCTTTTTAAACTTTTAATTTACTGTAAAAACAGATTGGTTAAAACGACCAAAAAAAAAAATTGGTTGTTTGGATGCATCTGAGACAACCAGTTTAAATTGGTTGCTTTAACCAAAAAAATAATTCGTCATTTTTACCAATTACATTTTTGGTTGTTTTAACCAAATTAGGTTTTGGTTAAATTGACCAATCTAAACTGGTTGTCTCAGATGCATCCAAACTACCAATTTTTTTGTCATTTCAACCAATTTAAAATGACCAAATTTAAATTGGTTAGCCATTTTAAAATGACCAGCTATTTAACACAAAAATTTAATTTGTGTTACAAAAAGGTGAAATGACATTAAGTAACATGCTTATGATATTTGCACAGATTACCCCCAATGCATAAACATTTATTTAACTGTTTACTGGACAATGAATCAAAGATATTTACAAAGCTGACTCATTAAAAAGTGACCAAACTGTAACTGACAGCTATTATACTGATGATCAGCTCTAACCTGAAAGCTATATTATTATGCATGGCCCATATATGTTGCAAAAATAAGTTGTACTGAACTGTAAATGGACATGCAATAAATGGTCAGATCTTGCCATTTCATTCAAGAACAGTAAAGTGTCAAATGTTCATATCTTATATGGCATTAAACGAACTATACCAAACATCAGCATGCACTTAAGCTTTGAAGTTAGAGCATTTATTTAATATTTAAATAACAGCTATACAGCTACTCACAATGGAAAAAAACTTTTTTGACTGCAAGACAGCAATACCAGCATTAAACATTAATGCATGCCAGCTATCCTTCTCAATTTTATCATACCATAGTTCTGTTCAATTTTTTGGGGTTTGGCAGCTAAAAAGCCTGGTTTAGGCAACAAGGACATACAATGTTTGTAACTAACCTAGTAAATTAATTACTTCTATAATATCCAAAACTGGAGTTAAATTGTGTTGGAACTTCCTGTCTTTCATAATCTGAATACTTTTGACAGCAATCAGCAACTTGAACCAATTGTTCAAGCCTTTTATTCAATGATGGAAGCATAACCCTTACGAAAAATTCCTTTAGGATCTTATTGGAATTCCTATAGGAATCCTAAATTCCTATAGGATTTCCTATAAGACTAGGATGATCCTAAGCAGCTGGGAAATTTGTCACCGCTGTGCAAAAATATTGTTGGCGGCTGAACACAAAATGCAATTAGCATATTATTTGCGAAATGCAGATTGGTTTCAAAGGTGCTCGGAATTTAGTTTCTTTGACGAGCCAGTTATAATTTTGTTCACAATTTTTTATTGATTTCAGTAAAGGACTGATATAGCTGTCAGTTAATCATATTTTGAAGTGATGACATCGTCTGTTGAAGCAAATTTCCAAACTTTGATATGTGAGTGGGTTGCCAAGAATTAAGCGCGATGTTGAATTTACGTTTGACTTAATACTGGAAAATTTAGCTTTTGCTCCAAAAAGATATTTGTTTCCTGTTACTTCCAATATGTTTATGTTCCTTTCGAAACCAATTTTTTTGTTTTATAAATTCCGCTCATGGCCAATAGTTTGTTGTGAAACTCGCTACCACAGAAGTACTTTAAATTACGGTTGTTGTTGAAATGGTCGTGAAAGTGATAAAACATCCACAATCACGTAGGCCGTCAGTGCAATGATGTCTTTGATGCTGTATAAATTTTTTCGTACAAATGGTAAAGATATTTTTCAATTGACTAACGCGTTTAGTCGATCGATTTCAGTGACATTTTTGTATTGTTGTTCGAGTATGAGCGTTGACTAGTTTGAGTCGAATTCTAAAAAATCTGCCTTTTGCTCCAACATGATTTTAGCTCGAACTTGGCCTTCATGTTTATATCTACTCACTTGATTTGTTAGCGTGCTCTTAAAAATTACGCTAAAAGGTCGTTTAGTCCACTGAAAATGCTTGTGATCCATGTTTGTTATATGATTTTTAAATATCACGCGTAAATCACACAATTTCCACGCGTTCACGCAGGCTTATCTGGCGCATGCTCAGACAAATTTCCCAGCTGCTATGATCCTATAGAAAATCCTAAAGGACCAAAATATTCCTATAGGAATTCCTATAAAACTAGGATGATCCTATAGAAAATCCTAAAGGACCAAAATATTCCAATAGGAATTCCTATAAACAGAACATGATCCCATAGAAAATCCTAAAAGCCAGTTTACACTGTCAAATTTTCTGTGACCACAGTGGAAATTTTTCGTTGATAAATTCTATGTTTTTAAGTACTTGGAAGAAATTATTGAGGAAAGTGACTTAGTATTTAATGCTTAGTCCGCTCTTCAAATATTGATTACTAATTATTTATGTTAAATTTCCGCTTTGATCACAGAAAATTTGACAGTGTAAGCCGGCTCTAAAGGACCAAATCTTCAAGTATAGGAAATCCTATAGGACTAATGTGATCCTATAGAAATTCTTAAAACACCAAAATATTCCTATAGGAATTCCAACAACATTTACGTGTTCCATAAAAATTGCTATTTGAAATCATGTATTTGAAATCATGTATAAATTGTAATGGTCAGTACAAAACTGTACCAAAGCTTCACTGTACAAGTAAAATCGTTATATTTTCAGTGTTCAACTGTAGCAGCGCATGTATGCCAAATTTTTAGTCTAATATAATATTATACTACCTTTTCTCTCAAAATTTCTACTCAGAATGCTTGGAGGTTGTTGAAGCTGAATTTTATTTAGAGTATAACATAGGCTTATATTTCTAGTGCTTATTTTTTACATTTATATAATATAATACTGTTTTTGATCCACAGTTATAGAAATGTACTTTCTCTTGATCTGGTGAGGATAAACTGCAACTTGAATCCGTGCATGCTCTACTTCTACTAAAAAGAAGCTATTTACATTGAAGTCTAGATCTCTATATAATGGCCTGGATGTGACTGTCATTGGTCGAATTAGTACAACATGATAAGAACTGCAATTGCAGTACTGAAGCTCTGCTATACTACATGAACATTCTGGTTTGATTACTAGCAAACCTACAATAACTCCATATTTATATTGCTCATGCTCGAATGTCACATTGTAGTTTATATGTCTTTTGGATCTTGTGTAGTTTACACTCGAGAATATCTTGTTAGACGCAACAAATCGCAAGAACATGATTCCGCGATTATTGCTTACTGGTATTCCCAATAATACCTGTATTGCAAGCACTTCTGATGCAGTTAGCTGAACCGATCTCTCTTTGCCAACACCTCGAACGCCATTTCCAAGACATGCATCATTCGTGAAGTGCTTTACATCTCGCAGCTTTTCAAACAGACTGTGGACAGGTGGACTGGTTTTCTCTGTAAAACATTTTTTCGCCAGTTGCGGAATCTTTTTTGAGATCATGTAGAACTCAACAATTTGCTGTGGGATATGTTGCGTTCCATGGAACATCTTTTGCAATAGGTGGTTGTTGGACTCAAACATGAAGGCTGCAGATGCCCACAAAGGACCACAATTCCTTACTGAATCAGCAAGGTGAATTAATTGATGCACGTTGAATGTACAGCTTTTTAGGCCATACAAAACCTCTGTTTGGATCACAAATTTGGTCAAACAGACCTCTGCATAGTTGATAGCATCACCGCTGATTGAGTCACCAAGAAGATTGTAAATTCCAAATACAAACAAGAAGAAGTGCTTCAAGTATTGTAGAGGTAATATGCCATGGAGAACAACCAAACTATAAAAAATGAATGTTCTCCACTCTGACACCTTCCAGAACTTCCTTTCACTTATTGGTCTTGATGCACGGCTGATTTCACCTGGAACATCAATACCCTGTAGACGGTTGTTGATATCATCTTCCCTTGTACCAATGTAGTAGCTCTGATCATGATTTTTGCTATCCATCCACAGCCCAACAAACTGTCGAGTGACTCCTAAACAAACACAGTGCATGAAGTCCACTGCAACACCCCTCACTTGGTCAAATGATGGTAGAACTCCAATCACAGATGGGCCTTTCACTCCTTTGACATCACCACAACTACCAACTGCTTCGAGACCATATCTTATTTGGTTTTCAGCTGTGCGCATAACTGGAGGCCCCCTGTAAGGGTAGTATCGTGTTGGGGCGCCACCATTATCAATTGTTTCACCAGGGAACTCGCACCAGTCGCAGCCATGTTTTCCATTATACTGCTTCGAATTTCGGACAATAGCTCTTGCTGGCGAATCTGCAGAAAACACATGCGCAAAAACCTTTCTTGGACTAGTTTCATATTCAAATGTAAACCCTCTTTTCTCAAGCTGTGTACAATCATCAGTGAATGGGATTAAAAATGTGTTCATTGCAGGTTTTCCATTGCCAAACCAGAGTCCATTAAGGAGGACATTCTTCTCTCGCAGATACGGAGGAAGTTCATTGATAACGCTCTGGATAGGCCAGATGGAGAATTTGGAAGACTCAAAAATGGGAATGCCATCTGTATTCCAGGTTAACGACAGGTCGCTGTGAGAAAAATCATGTTCTTCTATCAACTCTTTGTAAAGTTTTCCTGAACTGATATCTGAAATTATGCCTGTGTTTATGTTTTCTGGAGTGGTATGGTTGGTCAGATAGGTTTGTCTAAGTTTGTCATCACTGAGCAAGTCTTGAATCTGGCTCTCCATAGGCAAATACAAAAAATACTTGCCATTTTTTTGCACTCTTCAGCATCAAATTGCTCATTACAAGAACCACAGTTCTGTTCTGTTGGGCTTTCGCCAAGATAAAAGAAACACGATGGGCAATAATAGTGGATCTAAAAGAATAAAAACACTTTTGTGTATAAATAAAACAAAAGTACCAGTATTGTATTCTCTCTATTTAATGGGGTGGGGGGAGGAGTATTTATTTCAGGACCTTTCAAAGGGGGCCTTATTTAAATATCCATAAAATCAGCAATGGAGATTATCTCTTTGAACTGTATTAAACTCAAAATCATTACACAGATCAGTATATATCATATAACAACAACATATTATATTGGGGGGGGGGGGTGAGTATTGGAGAGGAGGGGCTTATTTAAAAGGTGGGTTATTTTTGTATGTAATATCCAGTACACAAGTCACATTTACCACTGCACTCATTTGTTACTACTATACCTTAAAATAATCCCTGTCCTATGAGTAAAGTACTTGCCAGCAAGTTACACAAATTATTACCTGAAACACCCCAGTGTCCAATACTTTAAAAGAACATGTGCTTTGTGGAAGGTATTGAATTGGGAAGGACAACATTTAACAGGATAAGCAAATCTTTAAGTGCCTCATGTGTCAGATGATGCCGAGTTATATATGACAAAACAAGTAGAAGGCATTCTCCTGTGGTGACATTTGCTCCTTGATACAATGGGATGGTTTTGTCGAGCGGACTCTGTTTACGTAAAAAATTAATAAATGATTTATTTCCATACCAAAAACAGCATTTGATTACTATATATATTATTGTCAATTATATAATACATTATATATCATAATTGTTAAAACATGTTGAATCATTTTGGACACTTTATGTGGGTACTATATTAACTGCACAATTTATACCTGATCAATGAAATGTATCTCATCATCAGTTAAATCCTCATCTGTGTCACCAATCACATCTTCACCCAACTGCAATGTTTCACTTTCAACGTCACATGCATCCTGACAGAACGAATACTGTAGTTAGATTAAACCATTTACTGATGGCAATATCCTACTTCCCAGCATACCCAAACAATTGACAACTAATGGAACAACTTCTGCTGAAACCCTGTGTAGCTTTTTGATTCCATCAACCGATGGAGAGATTACCTTCCTATGAACTGATTTTCTAGTTGCAACAACTTGTTCTAAACAGTTAATATTGAGATTTTAAAACCTTGTTTTCCAGCTATATTATAATTTTATTGCAAATTTTAGCTTGGAAACAAACTTCTTGTTAGTTCTTCCTTCTTCAAAACTTCCCCAAGTCCTTGCAAAAGTTGTTTTTCTCATGCGCCAACTTCACCCAATCATAGGCAGTAATCATAGGAGTTATCATTCCAGTATACTTAGAGGTCATTAGCACAAACAGTGGCCACCAAGCTAGTGTCATAATGTATGAGATGTGCCTGATATATAGCCATTTTAATATAAAACCACTGCTGTACTACATCTAATTAATTCACCAGAGTGTGTATGTAATTAGCTGTGAATATACATTTATTACTTGTGAACTCCATTTTTATGGGCCTCTCTGTGTACAAAAGTGCAGAGATCTCTGGCATGTATTTCAGCAAATCACAATATTGTATACATATGTAGTAAACATTGGCATATGTCTGGCTTGGTGTTTGTATACCCACATGGGTCAAAATAAAGAAATAAACTCACCTGACAATCACTGTTGTCGGTCTCATTGCCATCATTAACAATGTTAGGTTCATCTTCAAAACATATTCTAGTATTTTCCTCTTGATCAGATTCAACATCGCCATCATGTCCATGATGGATATCCTCATCAACTTCTGCAAAACGCCTTTTTCGTCTCTCGTATAATGTAGATTTCGGTAGAGCTTGGTCGGATCAACTTCCTATTGCTTATAGGGCCCCCTGAGAGGCATTGTGTTAAAACCAGTCAAAAAGTAATCGTTTCAAGACAAATTTCAAGTGTAAAATATATAATTTTACCCAAACACATAAAAATTCTAGCCTGTTTTTTTTTGCCTGTTCGTAGGCTAGGTTAATTTATGCACAATTACATTCATAACCACAACATTTGATTTGTCAGCTTCATCTAGACTAGCCAATTAGAATGCCGTATTGTAATTATGCTTTAATATATGCATTCCCAGCATTCTCTATTACAGACGCGCAAAATTCAAGCACGTTTTCAACTTTAGCCTTTCGTTTTGTGCCTTCAACCGTTCAACGCCTGAACAGTATAGAAAGAAAATCGTGTGTAAAAGCACGAAGATTAACATAATTTTTAAAATGAAGTTTGCGTTATTCGAGTTTTGTGAAGACAATAGTTGTGAAGTGGGTTCAAGCAACTGGATTGTCAATGAAGATGAAACTGGCTTCAACAATGAAGTCTGGATATCAAATAAACAAGTCTTGGTAGACTGGCCACTGCTGACCAAAGACTATTCCAAGTGGGCAAAAAAAAAGTGGAAAGTTTGCACTTGATAGCACATGTGAGACCAAAACATATGCTGCACGGGTTTTGAAATTCAATGGTAAGTTGTACCTTGTTTATTTATCAGAATATGATGCACAAATAAATTGTTACTAAGCCGATCGTAGTGGTCGCTCGTCCGTTTGGTTTGACCACAGATTTCAATATGATGTATATAGGGCTTCCTAAAAACTATAGACACAAAATATAGAACTGATATCTTCTTTTGTTAAATGGCTAATTTTCGCTCTTAAGTAAATAAGGATTGCAAAAATCCTTAGAGGATTGTTTTACTTAAAAAAACATTAATGACTATTGTGTATATCTTCGATATAAGACTTAAGCTTGTAGAAAGACACAGAGACTTCTGGTATTGAACCTACCCAATCTAGTATTTACAACTATTTAGTTTTTAGTTGAGTTATGCAGGAGTCAATTCTATCATTGCCCATCCCCCCCCCGGGACACTCCCGGGAATTTGCAAACAATTTTTGCCCGGGGGGCGGAGATTGTAGTCGGTAGTTTTTTCCCGGGGGCTGGGAATTGTATTCCTCCCGGGCATTACGCGCGTGTTTGCGTTTGCTGTCGTCTGAAGGTGTAATGAGGACGTGCACGTTTCGATGGATAAATTCGCTAACCAAACAGAAGATTTTGTGGCCAACTGGCTAAAGGAAAATGGACTAGAAAAGCTAGTCGACATTTTTAAAGGTACGACAATTAAGGTTTTTGATATTTGTGTCGAGATTTTTATATATCAATTTCATATACATGGAAATGATGGAATAGCGACAGCATGCATGGCATGCTCTATAACAGAAGAACCCGATATTTTCAAGCTACTTTAATAAAAATAGACATATGAAATCGGCTGTATAATAAATTCACTTCAATATGATATGAATATTCATATATTTTAATGATTGAAAATGTGCATTGGTATTGTTAGAATATGCTATCATTTAATATGCACCCCCCTCCCCCCTGTCAATGAGCAATGTTTAAAATATTGTTGTGATAATATTTTGGAACAGATTTCAAAATTTATTCATTATAAATTGCTCTTACTAGAAAATGATATAGATGGTGATGCTTTTTGTCTACTTAAAGATGAATCTTTGAAAGTGATGATTAAAAGTCAGGGTCTTTTGCTCAAATTCCAGAAAATATACAGTCAACTAATGTCTGATAAAGCATCACACTCTTGTGCTCCTGAAATTGCAGAGGTTGAGCTGGATGTAGTAGCTCCTCAGATACCGGTAACTAAAAAGAACAGTTCTAAACCTTTGAGTGATAATATTATCCAGGAGCAGTCTAAAATATATGGCAGAAACAACAAAAATCATAAACTATCTAAATGGCAGGAAGCTGTGAATCATGCTGCCTACAATTTAGTAAAGCTCTCGCCAGATAAAATGTATGATAGGGCTGTTTTGAAGACTGCTGCTGAAGAAGAAGCAAGGAAGTCATATGTTTTCCAAAAGAAATCAGGCTCAAGGTCAAAGTATGTATCTGACCAAAAGGTTAATAAGAGAGCACACATGTCAGCTAATGAGAGGGAAGAAGCCATTAAATTGTGCACTATCAATCTGCAGTCTTTAACAGAACAATCTGAAAATAAACGAAAACAAATTGCACAAGCCAACGATTTGAAAAGTTATGAAGAGTGTGCCAAGTTGCACAAAGAATTAAGGTCACTTTTAAATGAGAAAGGAAAAGTTGAACAGCAACTTAATAAATTGAAAAAAAAAGTAAAAAGGCATTTAAGATATGCTGCAGGAGCATGTCAAAGCACTAAAGAAGATAAATGTATTGTTAATGTGCCTAAGAGAGATATTACATCCTTCTTTATGTTGAAAGATCCAGGTCACAGCTCCCCAAACACTAGCACATGTACCATTACATCTGATGATAGTAATGTGAGCCAAGACACTCTTATTTTAAGCAGTGATGAATATGAGTACCGGCATGAATGTGAAGATGAAAGGAATAGGATCAAGAAAAGAAAGCTAGATTTTTATAAAGGTTGCCCTGAGCTAGGTGAAAATGAGAGTTTGGTTGGAAATGAAGATGAGTCAAAAGCAAGAGAAGATGCTTGTTTCACAAGCACAAATGTTGTTGAGATAGAAACTGAAAACACCACAACTCCAGCTGGTAAAGAATGTGATAACAATGTCACTGATGACATTGAAGTGGTTGATGGTGCTGCAAAAAATAATGCAATAAGTGGAGAATTTCAAATCTTAGAGGAAGGAACAGCTGTAGCTGTTAATAAGGAGGTTGAAATAATGGAAAGTAAAGAAAAGAATGTTGAATGTGAAGAGCCTAATAGTATGGTTACAGCAATTGAGACCATTGGTACAGGGTATGCAGACCAAGTTCTGGAGTGTAAGAGAGGAAAGGAAAGCAATGCTGAAGTAATGTCTCTAGCATCGGGAAGCGAGAAAAACAGTGATAATTTTTTATAATTTCAGAGACCCCGAAACCAATTACTCTGGGGGAGCACACAAGCACAGATTTAAACCAGCTTATGAATATTCTTTGTGAACAAGAGAAAAAGAGTTTAACTGATTTAAAAGGGCAAAAACTGTCTAAAGATATTAAAGTTAGTTTAATGGAAGGACTTAGCCTTTCTGAGTATGTTGGAGCAAAGGCAGAATACTGCACTCAGAAACATAAATATGCAAAAGTATGTAGTTGTGATAGCTTGGTGCAAGCTGGAAAAATTGCACTTGAAGAAAAAATGGTACCACTATCCTATTTATGGAATAAATGCTTTCCTGGTATGACTTATGATTGTGAGAAAGCACAAAAGAGACTTCTTCAAATTCCACTGGCAGCCATGACAATTGATAAGAGAATTTACATAGTTGAGAAAATATTAAATGGTTCAGTATTAGATTATGAATCTTTAATAAAAGACTTTTCTTCAAGTCATTTAACAATAAAAGAAACTGTTCAGATCCAGGGAAGAATACAACGATCTTCTGCAACATGTTGCACAAAATGAACAAGAGAAAGAAATTTTAAAGCATGTTTTGTGTCAAAGTCACAACTTGTCAAAACGAGAAGCTAGTAGATTATATGGCATAAGTCTGTTGAGAAAACGTGCAATTAAAGTCAGTGATTGTGTATGTGTCATAAAAGAAATAAAAGAGAAAAATTTGGCACTAGCTAAAGAACAAAAGAGATCCACCTTGCTTTCATATGGACTTGATCCTGCAAGTATCCTGAACAGTGACTCTGAATCTAACGATGCTTTGACTTACAGCTCTGATGATGATGAAGTATCATTTGAGAGTTCTAGTGAAGATGAGGATGATGAAAACATTAAAGAACTTAGCCCTGATCTACCAAGTCATCTTAGGCTTGAGACTATTAATTTTAATTATAATGTTGTGTTGGACATATTAAAAGAAGCATCCTTCAACTGGTTCTCATTTGTTATTTTACTGGAAGAACATTTTAGATACCAAGGTCATAGTTTAGCAGTGTTTGATCAGGTTTTAACGGATTGTGTGTCGCTACTACCAAATTTTTGCTTGAGTGACGAAGAGATGAGATTAACCGAAGACTCAAGAACAGCATACTTGGAAAACCTACGACAAAAGGAAATTGATGTGGATAGAAACTTTGATATTGCAACTGAGTCTAGTGATAGTGAAGAAAGTGACGTTGAGGTTTCATCAAAAGAGGAAAACACTGCTATTAAAAAAAAGCTGAAACAAATTGATGATAAGTTTTTCAAGAAAGCAAAGAAAGAGATTGCAGAGCAGCGATGCCTTCGTAGGAAAGTCTCAAAGTCTACCAAGACCATCGTTGATAGATATCCAGACATTGGAGATGTTATCGAAAGCATTGTTCAAGAGAGCGATATCGGTGCCGATAATTGGCGAAGGACAGGGGTCTATACTTTTACAGGAGACCAGAAAAAAACAAAACGCATCACATTCAGCAAGATTCAAGAAAAGTTGCAAAATCACTATGGCGCACATTTTAGTTATGGCTCTATTGTCCAACTTTGCGTGTGTAGGCACAGAAGGCGACTATCCAGTAAACGTTATAGAGAAGTAGCCAATGTTCGGTATCAAAGGGCAAGAAAAAGCTTCACACTAAAATTTAATCCCGATTTTAAATGGAGCCGCTCATTTTATAAACTTTTGAATCAACTCCAGAATGATGGCAAACATGCATTGCTGC